>LPNX010438995.1:108307-211009 GCA_001517045.1 Pseudotsuga menziesii
TCAAAAACCATGCAATAAAAAAATCAATAGCCATCTCGCATTGAAAGATGTTCTCATAATCAAACCATCTTTCATCCTCACAAATGCATTTAGATAAGTTGGCCACATACTTCATACCCATGGCACCATCCATTATGAATATACTCTTAGATCCAACACTATTAATATCAATGAATTTGAATGATATATAAAAAGAGATGGTGGAGATTTTCAATTTACTGAAAACACTACAACTCCAAAACTAGGAAACTAAGCAGAAGTTTGAACTAAACATGAAATTAGGGTCATAAAGATATGGATAATATTAAATCCACAAGGGATATTAGGTTAATATTGGTTTTTGTGGAAATTTAACCCAAGTGATAGAACAATTATAGTCACAAAATTGCTAATCAAACATGCACAATTCACATAAAAGAAGACTAAAATTGGAGCATAAAAAAATCATGTATTGAATAAGTGTACATCATCCAAAATCATCAAGTAATAGGATGTTAAAATATATAATTACATTAGAGATTCAAAAGCATAAGGATGTTATTTGAATTGGTAAAAAAGCAGGCTTACTAAAACTAGCCAAATCCCCCATAGGTGCATAAAACACTTTCCAAATATAAGAAGATGCTCAAGAATTGGCTAAATCAGATAGGCTAGCTAATAAGTGATGGAAAGAGATAAAATCAATGCTTTTGAGTGGAGAAAAGGAAGGAGGATGATGTGGGAAAAAATAAGGCAGTTACTCCTAGACTAGCTTTTCCTTTTTCCTTAAAACTGTTGTAAAGCAATGCAGCTTTTAGAAAAAGAAGAACTGCACTTTTCCAATCTAGGAATAAAATCAGAGTTGCTAAAAATGTTTCCTGGATGATTCCAAAGCGCTCCATGATCCAGTTTTAGTATGTGCTGACTTCTAGGTGGAAGTGGAATCAAACTAGCATAGTGAGGAATCTAGGAAATTATCTAGGAATAAGACAAAAATGATTAATTAATGTCAAATATGGGTAACTATGGGTTGATTATTCTAACAGTTTTAACACAAATGGAGATTAAATTCAATAAATAGAACCGTTTCAATTTAAGATAATTCATTACACTTTATCTCAAACTAGGAAACCAATCATGAAAACAACTCAAACTGAATTGTTTTCATTTTTAGGATGCCAACCAAAATCATGGTCAATAGGCCACATTGCTTATCTTGAAAAATGTTTGTATGTCTTAACTATGAATCAAGACTAGTCTATGCAATTTGAAGAAACACAAATGGAGATAATCTTCAATAAATAAAACTGTTTCAGTTTAACAAAATTCATTACACTTCATCTCAATCTAGGAAACTAGTCATGAACTTAGCTCAAATTGATTTTTTTTCATTTTTAGGATGCTAACAAAGATCATGGTCGAGAGGCCACATTGCTTATCTTGAAAAATGTTTGTATGTCTTAAATATCAATCAATACCAGTCTATAGAACCGTGACACAAGTAAACAAACTAACCTAAATTTAATTACCAAGAAACCCTTTAATAAGCATTAGTATTTTGTTAATTGAAGTACTCACTTTTGATTCAGGATGGGTGGTGCTTAGAAGATGATTCAATGATGGGAAATGCTTAGAATATTATTCAATGCTACCATGTGAGTTGAATTTTGGTGAAAGAAATTATCTGAGGTTATTCCCTGAAAAGAGCCATAATTCAATTCATGAGTGTTATTTATATTTTCTTTTGTTGGGGGAATTTATGCAACAGGTGAACATCGAGATTTTACAATCGAAGCCTTAACCATATCCATGCCTTCATCCATGTTTTAAGACATTGGATTGGATTTAAAAACCATGCCTAGATACCTCTTGTAAACTGAAATTATCTGCTAAATTGGTAGAACTCTGAGACTAGATAGTAGGAAACTTCTCTACTACAACTATTTCATTAGTTTTTGCTTCATAGTTTCTATGGGTTTCTTCGAAAGGACCATTCCTATTGGTCAAATAAAATAAACCACTATTTTCTTCTAGTTGGATTACCCTAGTTCCACTAAATTTGTCATCTTTACCAAAATGTTGAGTAGAACCATCATCCTTTTCAATAGACAATGTTTCCATACATTTCATTTCAACAAAACCATTCATCAAGTTAAACTATGAGGGATTAAATTCCTTATTTTTGGTTGTATCCATGTTATTTTTCTTAAACTATCCTAATACATAAATAAATGTTGAAGCCCAAGATGTAGCATATCTAGCTTCGTCATCATTGCCTCCATCAGAAATTAAAACAATGCTTAGTTTGTTACTCATATTGATACCATGTGACATCTTTAGGATAGTTAGGGTTTGAAACAAAAAAATAGATTTTAAGAAATAGTTTTCATCTCTTTCAAATTTAACATTCACTACGGATCACCGTGTTAAAGTTAGAATTTAATAACTATAGAGATACATAGTAAAATCATAAACTCAAGAACAACATTAATAATCTAATTAACCAAATAAAATTCAAATCTAATAAATTAAGTTAGGGTTAGTGAATCTTCCATATAATTAGAGTTACTTTCATATTAGACTTTTCCTCTTGGAGGGAAGTCAAGAAAATGGAATAAGTATAGCCCTTACTTGAGGGCATGGACATACTTGAGAGAGCAAGAGAGAAGTGCTAAGGAATAGGGTTGATCAGATACAGTATAAGGTACATCATCTTAGTGAGGGTACCTAATATCTAAAAAATTGACCCCAAGAATTTAACTAAGACAATCAACAAGTTCCCAAGAGTGAATGGAAGCCACAAAACCCTCACTATAGTGGATGGCAGTCCTGAAGAAGACTATAATAGTGGACAATAACCACCAGGAGGAGAAAGGTTCCTTCAAATAGTCCCCATAAGCAGTGGCATCCTACAAATAGGAATTGGTACCTTAAACAAAGTCCAACACAAATAGTAGAAACCTCCACACAAGTAGTGGTGGCCTAAACAACAATCCACAATAGTCCAACCAATAGTGACCAATATAAACATCCCAAAGACAGTTTGTACAGGTAGCAACTGCCCTAGAAACGCTAAAAAAATACTCCAAGTAGGTAGTGCCTACTCTAGCAACACCCAAACAAAGTCTAAGTGGGGAGAGACTACCCTATAAACACCCAAAAATAGTCCAAGAAAGGTAGAGGCCACCCTAGTAGAGTTCAAACATAATCCATGCACGGAGCGCTTGCCATAACAACACCCAAATGTAGTCCAAATAGAAGCAGCTTCCCTAGAAGCACCCAAAATCATCCAAATAACAGTGGATTCCCTATAAGTACCCAAAAATAGACCAAACAGTAGCAACTGCCCTATCAACACCCAAAAATAATAGCGGCTCACATGTGTGGGAGAGAGGAGGAGAGAACAATAGTGAAAAACCCTCAAAACAAATAGTGTTAAGGTGGAGTTCCCAATAAGAGGAGAACATTGTAGATAGAAGAGCATGAACCTCTAAGACATCACCAAAACAAGTGTACCATAAAACCTAGACCAATCATCTAAGAAATCAGAGCTAAGTTGCCTCTTCAAGATGTCCTCATAATGGAGGCTTATGATTGAATTTATAATCTCTCAATGACCTTCTAGAAGGTTCTACCTTCTAACTTTCCTTTGACACTAGGGTAACTCAAACAAGGTTAAGATGTCACCTATTAGAACTCTTACCACATATAAATAATATAATTCAAAGTTAATATGTCTTAGGAGAAGTTACCAAGAACAAGAGCAAGGGTCAAGTTACCACACTCAAAGCAGGGGCGCTAGCACAAGGGACCAACAAGGAAGGAGGGGTTAAAAAAAGAACCAACCAACATAAGGCTAGCCACAAGTCAATAGGAGGTGTCAAAACAAGGTGGGAAGACAACCCTTTTAACCATAAGACAAGGTGGCAATGAAACCCTTCTAGCCACAAGGAAGGGAAAATAAAATTTGATCTCCCTCTCAATCTATGTTTTCCATTAGTGTTCCATGCAATAACCGGAAGTTTATCATCACCATAGAAAGAAGGTTCACATTGGATGATGTGATCCTTAGGGCTTATTGACTACTCCTAAGGTCAATGCTAGTGATTCCATTAATGGGTGGCTAGCCCTTGATGAAACAACCTAGCTCAATCATCTCAAATACCTAGGAGAGGAGGGAATCACACATCATCATCTTCGTTAATTGACCAAGATCCTCCATTCTTAAAGAATGGCTCTTAGCCATAGGATGAGATTAAATCCCAAACTGAATCATGTTGATCCCCTCCTGGTCCCTGACCTGGTCCTCGATTATCCCAGAGAATTGTCCTCAGCCCCAAGCTGAGCTTCAGTCTCATACTGGATATTGATCAACCACCTAAAGGACTTGCTTGGTCCTTAACCAAGAATCTTCCTAGTCCTAGAATAGGATGTCTCTGTCTCTTCCTACAGGATATGCATGGTCACCATGACCAAGAAACTGTCTAGTACCTGACCATAATTCCCTAGAGACAAATAGGGGCCCTAGCCACATGATAGGTAATTTTCCATGGCTTCGATCTGCTTGGTCCTAGACTAAGAATCCTAGTAGACTTCTAGGGGCCCTAGGGTACTTGCTAGGGACTTACACTACTTGGTTAATTGACCAGGAACCCTAGTTAACTGACTAAGTTTCCATCCTGTTATAGAATGTCTCTCGTAGCTGCGTTATCTTTAACATTTTCTTCTACCTAGACTACCATAGTTCCACTAAATTTGTCATCTTTACCAAAATGTTGAGTAGAACCATCAAAATTTTTAGTAGGAAATGTTGTCATACATTTCATTTCAACAAAATCATTCATCAAGCTAAACTATGAGGAACCAAATTCCTTATTTGTGGTTGTATCCATGTTATTTTTCTTAAACTATCTTGATTCCAAAATCAGTATTGAGGCCCAAGATGTAGCACATATAGCTTCAACATCATTGCTTCCATTAGAAATTGAAACAATGCTTAGTTTGTTACTCATATTGATATCATGTGGCATCTTTACATGAATATGAACAACTACACCATTAGTTTTATCGATGCAGTGACCTCTATGAAAGGCCTCCATTTATGTGTCAAGTTGAGATACTTTACTAGATGTTCATGCACACATCAATCTCCAAGCTTTAAGTTCGTTGCTTTTAGTAGCCTTAGTTGGTTTGATAATTTTTTTCTATTCTCCCAAGGAATCGTAATTTGTTGGATTTTTTTTCAAAGAAGGCATCAACTTCATAGCCTTAATACTAATGAATCATGTCATTAGAGTACAAAATTCCTAGCAACACATTGCTCATTATTACTTTAAGGAATGCAATTCCCTTTCATCAATTTTATCAATGTAAATTGTTTCATTTTGAATGTTCGGTTTTTTGATCGAAATTTGTTGTTTCTCTTTTACCATGTCTTTGAAAGCATAAGAAAATCATAACAGGAAGCCAAGAATTACAAAATGGTGCAGAAGTGAACATTATGCATTGAATTTTCTTGTTATCCAAACGTTGGTCTATTAACTATTACATGTGTCCTTTACAACAATGCATTAAATAATGTTCTCCAAAGTAAGAGAGATGTTTATGGAAGAACCACAAATAGTGAGGCATATTAATATTTCCCTTGTTGAAGGACTAAAAAAGGATAAAAAATATGTTTCAAATGATATTGCAGTGTTTACCAATTCATAATTGATTGCAATGAGAGGCACTCTACAGGTCAGTATGGGGGAGATCTTGTAACGTTCCATAACGTTCCTCATGTAAATGTCGGCTATAAATATTATGAGGGAGATGTTGTAACGTTATGTAACGTTATCATTTAAATGTTGTCTATAAATGCTTACTTCTATTACTTATGATTTAGGATTATGGGGCAGATGTTGTAAGGTTATGTAATGTTCCTCATTTAGATTATAAATATTTACTTCTATTTACTTATGATTTCCGATTATGAGGGAGATGTTGTAATGTTATTGCGCCGACAGGCGCTCTACAACCCGATATGGGGGAGATCTTGTAATGTTCCGTAATGTTCCTCATGTAAATGTCAGCTATAAATATTATGAGGGAGATGTTGTAACGTTATGTAACGTTATCATGTAAATGTCGGCTATAAATATTTACTTCTATTACTTATGATTTTGGATTATACGATAGATGTTGTAAGGTTATGTAATGTTCCTCATTTAGACTATAAATATTTACTTCTATTTACTTATGATATCCGATTATGAGAGATATGTTGTAATGTTATGTAATGTTCCTCATTTAGATTATAAATATTTACTTCTATTTAATTATGATTTCCGATTATGAGGGAGATGCTGTAATGTTATCTAATGTTCCTCATGTAAATGTCGGCTATAAATATTTACTTCTATTTACTTTTTTACTTTTAATTATGATGTAGCTGTTGTAAAGTTACTTTTTACTTCTATTTCTATTTACTTTTGTCTTTTTGTCGACCATTAATTAAAAGTTGTGACAAATCTACTGCACCTATTTTCAATGTAGAGCAGCTCACACAGAGTTTTTCAGCCAAAGGTCTATCCCAAGAAGACATGTTTATACTCTCAGGTATGTAGGCCGGCCTGCAAGAACACATTTATATACGTCGATGACTATATTGTTGGAAAAAGTATAACTCAATAATCTTGGGTTTATGTTGCAGGAGCACACATAGTTGGAAGTTGGTGTGGCGCACTGTTCTTCATTCACGAGCGGGCTCTATGGATTACGCTAATTTAGTGCTCAAGCCTCAGTGTCCCAAAAGTAGTTTCAGCAATAGCCAGATTACCGTGGCCATGGAAGTAGAACGCCTCTCATCCTGGACAATCTCTACTATGACGAAGTTAAATCCCACCGCGGTTTGTTTACATGATGCAACTCTACTTACAGATCCAAACACGCTCAAGATGGTGAATCAAAATTCGGGCCCTAATCAAAACTTGAAACGCCTGGCAACAAAAGTTTGCTGCTGCGATGGTAAAGATTGGCGTATTGACTGGCAGTCTGTAGGGAGAAATATGTGTTACCTATAGGCATACCAACAACTAATTGAGATTGAGATCGAGATCAAAACTGGAATTTTGTTTCCTTGAATCTCAGAACCAGGTAGATTCAAGGAAACTAAATTTCGTTTTCAATCTCAATTAGTTATTGGTATGCCTACAGGTAACACGAATTTCTCCCTGACTGATTTCTCCTTGACTGCCAGTCAATACGCCAATCTTTCCCAGCAGCAAACTTTTGTTTCCAGGCGTTCAAGTTTTGATTAGGGCTCGAATTTCGATTCACCATCTTGAGCGTGTTTGGATTTGTCAGCAGAGTTGCATCAGACTTAAACAGACCACGGTGGGATTTAACTTTGTCATAGTAGAGATTGTCCAGGATGAGAGGCATTTTAGATCATGATGTTTGGAGCTTTGCGCTCATCATGTTCTCATGGTTCCTTCAATCACGGTTTCTTTACAGAATTATATTTCTTCTTGGCGCCCCACAAAAAACAGCTGCAGGTTTTAATGGAGATGGAGATATCTATTGCAGGCTTAAAGCGGTTTCCCTATGCTGCAGCAGCGGGTTTATGGAATTAGTTGTTATAATAATCATGATCTTCTGATGCAGTTTTTATCCATTCCTGCAGCGTCTGAAAGTACCAGCTATCCTCTCTTTCCTAGATTTAATAGATATTCTGAATTATATTTTAGATATAGATACATGATATCATGGGAAGGGTTAAACTGACCATCAAGAGGCTAGAAAATACGAAAAACAGGCAGGTGACTTATTCTAAGCGAAGGAATGGCATTCTAAAGAAGGCGAGAGAGCTATCTATTCTGTGCGATATTGATATTGCGCTCATCATGTTCTGACCCACTGGGAAGCCCACACTTTGCCTCGGAGAGAGGAGGCCAGTCATTCCTTCACGGTTTCTTTTTAATAATGTAAATAAGTGTTTTGCAATTTCTATGTTGATATGCACATGAATAGAGTGATAATTTGGAACTTCCTTCAATCACCGTTTCTTTTTAATAATGTAAATAAGTGTTTTGCAATTGCTATGTTGATATGCACGTAAATAAAGTGATAATTTGGAAATTTTTGGGAAAAAATCCAGTTTTTTTAAAATTTTATGATTTAATTTTTTTATTTTAATTTTTAAATTCGTTTTGAGATTAAAAATATTATATTTTATGTTTATTGTGTTTTTATAATGTAGAGTTTATTTTAAAATTTGCAATTTTATTTATGGTTACAAAGTATCTTAATAGACCATTATATTTTGTGTTTAATAGATTGTATTTTCAAGTGAGTATGTAGTTTATATTTTGTAGTTTGAAAAATATATTTTATGTTTAAGCTTTTATATTTTGTATTTAAAAGTTAATTTGTAAATAAACATGGTACTTAAAAATTGTACTCAATTATTTGAATAAATTTTGAATTTTTTAAATTATTACTTTTATTATAAAAATGGTTTGTTTTTTTTCATTTGTTTAATATAATTTTAATTAATAAAAAGTATATCATTTTAGAGCAATATAATATAAATATCCATTTAAAGACATTTAATTAAAAAAATAAATTTGCTCTCTAATATATTTTTTATTTTATTTTATTAAGATTATGTAATGTAATATTAGGTAAAGGCAAGGACCTATTAGAGGAGAGGTTTGCACCTCGGGAGATTTGATCTCTCTGGGTGCTTGATAGAGCCTAGGATTTGGATCTAGGCTGGTATGTAACCAAATGAAAGGAATTTATCAAGTTCAAAAAAGCAATCTCAAACCTCTTCACAATGAAGCAAAAATCACTACATCTCATTTTTAGTATTTTACCATAAATTACCATGCAGAGATTAAGAATGTGTCCATTGATCTTATGTTTGGATCAGTTTCAACTCTAGCTGTAGGTTCCAAACATAACATATTATCAATGCTTATCTCAACAGAAGTCATCAATAGACATTAGTATAGATATCCAATTTGTAGTTTTGTTAATAATCATGGTGGTGTTTCTCTTCTCATGGTTGTTTCATTGAAACCATACATTTACCATGTTTTATCATCACTCATGGTTGTTTCATTGAAATCCATACATTTAATGGTTTCACTTGAAAAAGTGAATTTTGGTTGTGTAAATTGGAATAATCAATGATAAATAGTTTGTATCTTTTTGTACTTGATATTATGAGCTTCTGATAATAGAAAATGGGATCCCATTAAATTATGTCAAATTTCTGATTTTATTTTATGACTGAAGTCCCTCATAAATTGATTGATATGCCATTTTGAATGTTCTTTGATAATAATTGTTTCAGTTTAGCAAGACTCTACAAAGAACTATAATGTAGGCATTCACCTATTTTTGTGTGATTAGTCATTCAACCTTAGGGAATCCCCTTGAGCTTGAGTGGTGGTCGAAAGTGAGGGAAGTCAACTTTGAGCCCCAAAAAAAACAAAAAAGAAAAAGAAAAAAAAAAGGAAAAATCGATTAAAATTACAGGAGAGTTGCTTGGAAAATTTTTCACATAATAAATTTGAAGGACAGGGTTGTAAGTTGGATCTTAGAATTGTTGTGTAGAGGCCTAAAACAATAGAGTGCAAGGTTAGGACATTTGTCACGAATATTGTGAGTGTGTATTACTAGTTTGTCTATTTAATATTTATTTTCTCAATACTCTCTTCATTAGCCTTAATAAAAGCCAGCATTCAACAAAACTGAGTCATTCTTCTAATAGTGAAAAAAAAAGAAAAAAAACAAATAAATGGAAATCACATTTCAAAATAAATAATCAATGGGAAATTTTAGCTTAGAAAATCATTTTCTATAATATGTCACTAATTTAACAAAAAACCAACCCAAAATTTAGGTTTGGAACATATATGGAAATGTTAATCAACATTTTTCACCAAGGTATTATGGTGTAAAACTACAACGTTTGCATATATCTAGAGAGGGTGCTAACAAAATGTAAAAAATGATCCTTGCATGGAATGCTAAAAACGTTAATTGTGAATGGTAGTAAATAATAAAGGAAAATTTTGAAGCAAAAATGGAGAAAAATGACGGGGAAATTTGAACAGCAACCATATTGTTGGTGCTTTCAATAAGGACCCAATCTCCATCAATACCATAGTCCACACAAGAGGGAAGAGAGAAGTTAAAAGATAGAGAAAGGCTCACCACAATGGTATCGGGTCTCTCAAATGAATCCACATAAAATATGGAGAGGAGTTAGTGTAACATATTCTAGTCAATGATGAAAGCATCTTCAAGAAAAAGCACTTGCTCAACAAATTTTGGGCTATCAAGGAATCCTATGGAAATCTTGTCCCACTCAATAGTTGCGATAAAAGTCTTTGCAACAATTCAATCTTCTTAGAAATAATAAGAAATTCCATGGAAGGACATGATATCTTATGAAACACTAGAATTATTGTATACGTGGTTGGTCCCTTCCTTGGAGAACAATTAAGCACCAAAAAAACATGTGTTTGGATTACTTATTAATCTATGATTGTAATTCTATAAGAAAAGGAAGGCAATAAAAGAGACACAAGAAAGTTGGTATGTAATGTCACAATTAACCTCACACTGGTATTTCATTACTATTTAAGGGGATGACCTTTGGGAAGAGGTTGGCTAATAAAACTAGCCTGCAATATGTCAAGGTGGGAACCACATTGAATCTAACCTTTGAACTTTCTTTTGTTTAGATGTCTACGTCTCAGGTGTTTTTTTAGAAAATCAGAGTCTACGATACATATCTAAGGCTCTTTTCTATTTTTCTATTGTTGTTTTCTTAATTGTTTATGTAGTCCAAATTTTTGTGATTTGTTCAAAGATACCACCATATTTTCTCTATAGATTATTATGCATTTTGTTTGTGTATTTTCTTTTCTCTCCTTCTTGATCTCATTGTTTTGGAAAAAAATTGATATTGATTTTTTTTAAGGAAAATTGTGTTACATATATGCTTTTTTTACAGTGATAACTAGAAGTCTACTTGCAATTGTCATGTTATTTTCTTGTAGTGGGAAAGTGGAAATTTCAACTCATGGTACTACTAAGGAAAATCAATAAATTGATAAAATAATGCCATGTAAACAATTTTATACTATTTTTTTTATGGAAGCGACTCATTGTTATATCACTTTTATCAAAGTTAACTTAGATATATGTTTTTATATTAAAATCAATTTATGAGGACTATTTTTGATGTAGTGTTTTCACCTGAAATAAGGAAAGAAAATAAAATACACAGTTCCATCTTAAAAGTTACTCGACCCAATTTATGTATAGTATTATTACAATATATTGATTATAATATGAAATTCTTATATATTAATTATAATTTAATTAGTATTACATATTACTGATACTATTTGTTAGTGTTATATATTACTTATATATTGTATACTAGTTATGATATTAGTTAAAAGTTATTGGACCGAATGTTTCACAATGTATAGCATTATTATAATTTATTAGTTATAATATTAATTACTACTACTATTATATATTATAAATGGGGCATGCACTACTTAAAATATGGATGGGTATATTAGTTATGATACTAGCACAACCACCTAAGAAGTGGCTAATGAACACCGATACAAAAATATTGATGAGAATCTTAGAAACAATCTATCTGGAAAACGACATAGAAATACCAAATAACTTTTTCCTTTAACAATTATTCGATTTATTGTCTTCATAATTCTATTGCATAATTTTTTCAATGTCAAGATATAATCCTACCTATATGGAGCAATCCATCATTTAAAATCCCAGTCCTTATCTTGCTTTCCTCATCCTCCATAGCCAACTTAAGCACCATTTTTTGCATACCCAAATAATGGTTAATGTTGTCTATCTATAAAGAAACCCAATAAATAAATAAAATCACTCAAATCACTAAAATCAACTAGTCCATGACCATACTTTTCAAGTCCACAAATGAATACAAAGAAGAAAACATATAAGTGAAACAACTATGACCGTAATGAAAATATATCCGGACTGAAAACCTCTGCGGAATGAAAAGCCTCAAGTGAGAATAAACTTTGAAACCATTTTATTCATAGGTTACAATTCACTCACTACTCGTCGAGCATGGATTCATGGCCACATTCAAGACAAATTTCACGATGATCATAACCATTATATCAAATGTAGCCGCCATGGATTAGTAATCCAGCCTTAACCATTATCACATAGTAATGGGGGCATAACTGCATACACCATACGTATTGCGAAGGATCTACATAGTGTTCTCGATTGAAGTTATTATTAACTATACGTGGCTACTTAATTAAACCATCTATTAATTATGTTTCATTTAAGCATAAATAAATATGTCGACCATAGAAAATATGATTTTTCTTCCATAATATCCAAAATATCACTTCTCTGTACACCATCAACAAGATTGGAGAGAGAGAAAAAAAAATTCTCTTCAGCTCCTTGAGTAGTCACCGGAAAACATAGCACATAATTTAAGATAGAAGAATTACTAGAGAATGACTAAGTGGGATGGAAGAATATTTTTTTCTTCGGCAATAGAGGTTCGAATATCCTCTTCTGAAGAAACTACATGAAAACAAAAGAAATTAAATTTCTCAAAAACTTTGATAGCAGTAGCAGAAGGATTCTGATCAAGGAGACTTTCACAAATTTGAATAGAATGAGTAATTTCTTCATCTTGAAAGTTTTGTTCCTGCAAAAAACTAGAAAGAAATTTTTTGTTATAACCTGAACAGGCTCTGATACCAAATTAGATTCTGACTAGCATATCTTGAGACAAAAATAGTCTTCACATAGATTGCACATGAAAAATATAGAGAAGAATAATTGCTATTACACAATGAGTTGAAGAACAATATGAGAAATCTTCCATACAATAATAATCACATTATGGGTGAATATATAATACAATACCAAGGAATAATTAGAATACCTAAAGAGAGAGTTGAATCTAGCAACCTAAACTATTGTAGGAGCTAACTCAATGTGGGAAAATCACCAGTAGAGTTAACTAGTGCAATTCTAGATCCCTAAAATAGTTAATAACCAGTGAAGTGAAGAGGGTAGGTGAAGAAAGGATCACAACCAATTAATTGAAGAGGGTAGGTGAACAAAGGTGTCTATATTTCCTTGAATCATGCAAACTAATGCTAAATAAACTGGAAGTGATCTAACTGATGGCGACCAGAGCACAACTGGACATGACTGAATACCTACTGGAGTCAACTGCTGGACACTGCTGGTGACACTACAAGTGGGTTCCTCAATTATAGGGATTGATCCCTAGAGCACCAAAATGTATGCGGATAGGTGCAGTAAGTGGTAGATGTCTAGTAGATATGTCCCCCATGCATCGGTGAAGTAATGAAGAGCTCCTAATCTAGGGAAATAAGTAAATAGACTAATGTGGACAAATTCTACTGGGAATATTTGAATCAGTGCGAACACAGTTTATTCCCCTAGCCTACATGGGGAAGATCTAGAACAAAAGAACATAATGATGTATCCTATCCCTAAATGACTGAACTACTTGAATGCTAATATATCCTTACCTTGATTTTTGAAGGCCGTCCTTGTTTTATAGATCCTTATGCAGTTGTACCTGCAAAGATTACAAAATATAAGACAAAAGATGAGACCAACAAGGAAATTCAGTATTCTATACTAATGATCAAGGAAACTAGTAATAAACAATCGATATCATCACGAATAATTTATGGGAAAGGGAAACGTGTTTGTATTAAAAAATGAGAAAAGAAAGCCACAACCAAATCCTTGATGTTGAATATTTGGTTTTATAGAATCTTTTGACTCACTCTCACACACATGCTACAAACTATGCAATATATCACTCACAACCACTCTTTCTTTGCCTCCTATACCAAACTTGAATCCAACAACATAAAGGTGTTATCTTAGTCTCTCCTTCACATGGTCCATGTAGCTTTGTTTTATACGCCAAAGGAATCCCAAAGGGCTTGAGATATTTTGGGAGGAAGGTAGGGAATGATCCCTAGGGGTTAGGATCTCGAGTGCCACCCATCCCAAGTAGTTAGGATCATCCTCCATGATAGATTTCACTTAGAATGTTCTCAAACCTTCTCTTTTTTTCTCTTTTTGGACTCCTGACACTCTCTACAAATGGTCTAAGTGTGTCGATGCTCCTTGTGATGGGGTTACAAGTGAAATCGGTGCACCCTTTTAATGGACAAGATGTGTCAGTCCTATTTGATGCTCTATTCCAAGAGGCATGGTGCGTCATACTGCCTAGAATTGAGCAACAAAAGCCCCAAAAGATGATTTGGCCAAGGGAATTTAAGGGGTCAATAATTAAGATATTTTTGAGTGTAACATAATTCCCCCAAAAGTATGAAGATAGATGAATGTGATAGGTTAAATGCTTTGCTAGATATGGTTATGTTATCATAGGAGAAAAAGTGGTGTGTGAATACTTGATACGAGACCAGTTATTGACTCTCTAACTCAAACATGGCTGCATACCAATACACTACGGATCCATGTACCAATGACCATGTCATGGCTACTAAAAATACATTGTAGATCCATGATTAACAAGACTCAAGTCGAAACATGGATATAGAACATACAAAGTATATCCATGTCATACCGACCCAAAATATGAACATATCAACCAAACATACAATGTGGATCCATGTCATGAATTCAAACAATACTCCATCAAAACTTGAGGATATGCACATATTCAAGTGAATACCTAACCACTCAGGGTCTTGATTTCAATTCCAAACGATACGATTCTACCCATGTGAATAGATGTCTTGATTTTGAACCTGGTTGAAACCACTTGATTACTGTTCATTGATGTATGCCATTATAAACAAGGGCATGGGAGATCATTATTGATGTCAATGATTCCCAATGTACCTAGTACATTCATTCGAATGAGAATAGAGGACTTGGAGATGAACACTTGACAAAATCTTCCAATTAGAGGCCATTGATGAAATCCCACTTTTGAAAGCGAGGAAACTTGTCATTGAGGCATACAGGCTTCAAGGTACTTGACAAGTTTCTAAGGATAATTACCTAATGTTGTGTTGGTGTTGATGGGAATAGACTCACTAAAGAAGAGTCATGATGTTTCCCCCATCATCGACACCAAACTTGGAACAAATATGATGTTGAAGTGACACAAACAACCATAGGACTGAGTAAGATGTGATCGAATTGAAGGAAGGAAAGGAAATTGCAGAGGTAGACTGTAGTGGAGGTTTCCCTTGAACATTGAATGACATGACAAATGACTTGGAAACATTGACTCAATGAGGTAGAGACCATACATAATGCAAGGACATGATGATGCATTCTTTGAATTGACTCAAAGGATTTAAATGACTCACAAAAGTGGATCGACTCAGTGAAAATCCGAATAGACAACTATTTGAAATGAAAATGAAAACTGGTACCATGTTCAAGGGTGGACTATGAGATTCCATCATTACAAATGAAAGATGTTTTCCATTCCCTTAATTTCCCCATTGCAATGGACGAGTACCTATTTTCTTTTTAACGAGCTTGAAAAGGGTAACACACGCTCAATGTAGCTCATCAAGTGATTAGTCCATTCTCATATGTTTTATGAACCTGAAAAAGGAGGGATTCATTCCCAGAAAGGGTCCTTCATTGTTTAATTTCATGAGTCTGAGGAAAGTAAAATCAGTCATTGTTTCATGTTTAGAGAGTCTGAATGACTAAGAATATTCTAGGGTGGACTTTTTCGTAAATTTAGTCCTTGATGCCCAAAAAAAGTATAAACTGATTTCTAGGAGAGCTCTTCTAGTCATGATAAAATAGAGTGTACCATTTTCATAAATGAGTCTAATCGGTCCTAAAAAGGGGTAAACTATCACTGAATAGACAACCTTTCAAATAATTTTACAAGTGTGAAAACATCAAGCTCGCTTGGCGATCTTTTCATGTTTAAAGAGTCTTGAAAAGAGATTAAAGTCAACTTTATAAGGGGCACATTCGATACCTCTTCACCGAATGTTTAACAAGAACATCGAAGGTATAAAAAGTGCTCGATACTTTTTCAACTTAAACTGGAGTGTGAAAAAGACAAAAAGAAACTCACTTGTAGCCAAAAAAAGGACAATAATAGCCTGAAATCTCCAAAAATGCTGTTAGAACATTTTTACCATGGAAACTATAGAAAAACATGAAGAAAAACCCTAAATATTTAATTATTCCACTAATTATTTTCAATAAGAAATTAAAAATAACATACAAATAGTGGAATAGTAAAGTTTTTTCACCATTGTGTTTTTACTATTGGTATTTGGGTAAAAATTGTGCTTTAAGAGAGGATTTTGTGGCGGAGATTGTGGGAGCTATGGACCACCTCTGATCGAATTGTATGGACCAGGTAATAGCTAGCACTCTGGTCTTTCCTTTCATGGTTAAATTTTTTCCTTTTAGCTTGTTTTTTAGTGTTTTGAGGAGGATTTTCCAAGGAGAAGGGTGCACACACACCGATGCTCTTCTCCTTTTCAGGAGGTGCGCCAATGCACCCCTCCAAAGGGGAAGTATCACTGATGGGGCTATATTCCTTAGTTGAAAGAGAATCGTCACTCTATTCCCTTGGGGAAAGAGCATTAGAAGTGAGGGCCTCCCAAAAAATAAAAAATCAAGCCAAAAATTTGAATTCTACCTCTTGATTTTGAGTCTAACAGGTGTATTATTGGTGTTTGACAAGTATTTGACTCACAATATGGTGATTTGGAAAGAACGAGAGCATGAAATTTATGACACCCAAGCAGTGAACGATCCCAAGACCATGAGAGACTTAAGAGAATGCGGGCTCCTGAAATACTTCAGGGTCCCAGAGATGAGGGCCTATGTGTAGTTGTTGGAGTACTTTATCCCGATGTGGGAACCCAACCAACAACATTTTCATGTAGAAACACATATATTGACAATCGATGTCGATGAAATCTATTTGATGATTGGACTATCCCAGAGGGGGATCTCAATGGTACTTACAGGTCCCATGGGTGGAGAGAGGTCTATGGATGATCTCATAGATGAATAGTGTGTGTTTAGGACTAGGTCCGAGGGATGGAAGATCCATATAAATCATATCATATACCGACCTTTGAGGACTATGGCCTTTATGATAGATAAAGTAGCGAGAAATAGGGCTTCCCACCAGGCCACTCATGCACAAATTTTGTATGCAGTGGAGTGTATGGATCCCACCATATTCCGCTGGAGTGACGGGTTACTGATAATCCTTAAGGATAAGCTGACGAAGGGTCGGAGGGGTGAAATAAAGTAGTTCGGTTACAGGGAATTAGTGGTTTCCTTCCTCTTACAGAAAGTGACATTGATTTAACCCCAGGTTCCTTTAAACATGATGGATGCTAAGGATCCTAGGATGTTGAGATGGGTCAAGGCCATGGCCTGGCATGGACACGGTGGAGGGTCCACTGCGACATATGGTGCTGTGTTTTTTCGTTGGCTACTAGGACAACTATTGATGGTTAAGGACTACACCTATGCATGAGTGGAATTCAGGGGTGACCTTGATCTTCCATTACTTGAGGGCGATCAGTGGGATGACTAAGGTAAGAAGAATATCATTCCATGTGTTTTTATTTTATGTTATATTTCATTTTTTTGTATTTTGAGTGATACTCAGACATACAATATTGTTGTGTAGACATAGGACCTCCCCCTCCAGTAGGGACCTCACCTATAGAGAGGTGAGGGGCAATGAGGGAGATGGTTGTCAGGATTGTGGAGGCTGAAGAAGAGCTTCAGGAGATTGAGGTCAACCTTCAGTAGCTGACTGTGGGAGTACCTGACATTTCCATTGATGATCATCCTAGGCACTATCAACGCCATACTACAGGAGTGTCTGGACTCTTTGGGAGGATACTCCACCGCCATGATGTGCTACCATGAGAACGAGGATTAGTCCAGAGTGGCTTCCTCATTTTTCTATTGTATTTATACTGAAAGCTTAGAAGCTTCATATATTTCCCTTTTATATGTACTAGAGACATGATAGCTCCATATTTTGGGTGGAATTGACGCTTATGGCTCCATTTTGTATCACAGTGTCAGTTTATATATATAAGAAATTATTTACAGACATGTGTGTGTGCAATGAGTTATTTGTATGAGTGGCTAATTATGTGTTTATGTGATTTAAATCAAAACTTAAAATGAACTTCAAATATGAGAAAGATACCAATCCAAAACATAATTTTCCAGTGAATCAGGTACCATGTTTAAATTTATTAGGATGTTATGGTAGGAAACATGTTCAAAAGACCTTTCCAAAAGCCGAACTCTTCGGAACGTACGAAGAAGTAGGGGGTTTCGGATGGTGTAGACTCGGTTTAACTGATGAAAAACTAACATCAAATCTAAGTAAGCCCTAATTTGATTCAAATCATTATCTAGAGCTTTAGTCAACAAAATAATCACTGCATGGTACTATGCAAGATTGTTTGTAGCAAGACCCAAACAAGTTCCTCCTGAGCTGACCAGATCATGGTAGGGGACTACAATACCCATGTTGTTGATGTGACATTCAAGGTGTAACAAATAACACCATCCGCAAAGATGAAATAAGAGGTCATATGTTCATTTTAAACATAACACTACATAAGCAAGCTTACTTAAGAGACACCTTACATTCACACCAAATTCACACTGCAAACTACACACAACACTCTATAAACACTATATATAGGAAAACCTATGTTAGATGAGACAGGAATAGTATTTCTTAAGGTAGAGCCCATTTCAAAGATCTCCCAGGGGTATTCCATCATAATCCATCAACTAATAAGCTCATTTATCTAATACATTACTAACAATGTAGGGCCCATGCCACATGGATTCCAACTATCCACCCCCTAACTTATCATGTTTTTGGTCATATGACAGGACCAGGTCACCTTTGTTGAAAAGGCGAGGTTGATCGGATCTATCACACTGAGATTTATTCTGTCATTTATGCACCTCATTTTCCAAGGTGGCATCCCAACAGGTTTCATAGAGCTTGTTTATGTAAATGAACCGTTATTCCTCTGGGGTGGTGTTGGGTAGTAATTTTACGATAAGATTTAGAGAAGGGATTTCACATTCTATTGGGAGATTATCCTCCAACCCATACATTAACAGAAAATGCATGAAGACGGTGGATGTATTAACATTAGTCGTATAGGACCATAATGCGGAAGATACTTGTCTGTGCCAACTCGATTAGATTATCCTCCAGCCCATACATTAACAGAAAATGTGTGAAGCAAGTGGATGTCTTAACATTAGTCCTATAGGACCATAATGCGGAAGATACTTGTAAGTTCCAAATTGATTTGGCTCGTCCTACCATCCGTTGAAGCATGGTTTTCAACACTTTGTTGATGGATTCAACCTAGCCATTGGCATGCATTTAGTAGGGTGTAGAGTTTTCATGATGAAAACCCATCTTGGCACTCTGTTTCGACAACATTTTATTTTGAAAATGTGAACCATAGTTGGCCACAATATATTGAGGGACTCCGAATATAGATATGACATGATAAAAAAGAAACAGGGAAACCATTTTTTCGTTTTCGGTGTATGTAGGAATAGAATCAAACCACTTTGTAAAGTAATCCACAACTACAATGATGTAACCATGCCCCTTGACTAAGGTAGGTTTATAGTGCATGAAATTGATTCCCCATTTCACGAATGGACCAATAACTATGTTGGGATGCAACGAAGCAGGGTGGGTGCACTTTTTGGATGTGAAAAGCTAATAGGTTGGGATTTTTTTGACAAATTCCATACAATATTTGAAGATCGAGGGACAAAATTACCCAATACGTAAATTGTTTGGGTGGTATCCATCCCAAAAAGATGACCGCCACAAGCTCCATAGTGACAGTCATTTAAAACCACTCTAGCCTCTTAATGAGTTAAGCAGTGTCACAATATTGCATCAATGCCATGATGGTACAATGTATAATTGATGATAATATAGTACTTAGCGTGATGACAAATACGACAAATTTTGTGTCGCGTTGTGGTAGGATGGAAGCGTTGAGTCTAGAGATAGATAATCAAGTCTCCATACCAGGGGTGAGACATACTAATGAGGAACAATGATTCATATGCTAATGAATCAGAGGGTTGTGTATCCTCAGTAATACGGGGAAGGTCACACATAAGCTCCATGAATACAAGAGACTTCTTAGAACTAGATTTTTCAAATTCTAACTCAAATTCCCGGAGGATAACAATGTAGTGAGAGTATTTTCCCCCACGTACTTGACAAGTAAAGATGTAATACATGGGGTTGGAATATGCATATACAGTGGTTGTACGAAGCAAGATGTGGTGACAAAATTTATGTACCACGATGACCATGGCTAGAGCTAACTTCTCCACATGCGAATAATGGGTTTCAGAGTCTAGAAGACTCTTACTAAGGTAATAAATCACATGTTCCTGGTCATGTTCATCTGTTTGAACCAATACCATGCTGATGGTGGATAATGATGCAATCACATACAAGGAGTAATCCTTTGTATAATTGGGTGGTTGCATGACTGATGCATGCATAATTCCGTGTTTCAGAGTGTCAAATGCATGTTGTTCAAGGTTGTCCCAAACAAAGGGTGTGTCCTTTTTTAATAGATGCATGAAACCATGGGTCTTTTTAGCGTAGTTACAGATGAACCGATGCAAAAAAATTTCTTTCCCTTGCAAAATTTGAAGTTTAGTAATGTTCATAGGCAAGGGTAGGGACAAGATGGATTCAATTTCCAGTGGGTCTATATGGATTCAATCCTTGGAAACGATGAAGCCAAGTAGCCTTCCACTCTCGACACAATAAAAAACACTTACATGTAGATTCAACCATATGTTGTAATGGAGACATATGAGAAAAATGGCTCTTGGATGGTCAACATGATGATCTCACTGCTACGAGTGAGTAGGAAAATCATCAAAGTAAGGTTCTACAATGTGTTTGATGTCATGGAAAGTGTAATACATGGCATGTTGGAAGCTAGCTCCAACGTTCTTTAAAACACAAGGTAACTTCTTATAGGAAAATCCCCCCAATCAGAAAATGAAGGTCATTTTATGTTGATCGAAAGGAGTATCTCTATCTGATTGTAGCCATAAAAATTGTCCATGAATGAAAATATGACGCTTTTGGCGCAATTATTGATGATTTGATCGATGTAAGGAGTAGAGAATTTGTCCTTAGGAGAAGCCCTATTAAGGTCCCAGAAATCAATACAAACCCTAATTGTTTCCTGGTTTTTGTTCACGGGAACAATATTAGACACCCATTATGTTAAAGGTACGTGGTAAATGAACCCAACCTTAATACGTTTCTCAATTTATTCCTTAATTGTTGTTGCTTTCTATGGATGAACCTAACATAGTTTCCAATCGACCAGTTTGGCATCAGTGTAAGTCCTAATCTCATGAACCACGATCAAATGATCTATCCCTAGAATTTATTCATATTTACAAGAGAAAATATCTCTGAATTCGTTGAAAAGGGATGTATAAGACTTAAGTTCTGAAGTAGAATAATTTTGTCCTACATGGATGTTTTCTACAACTTCGGGCTTCACTGATATATTGACTGGAATGGTATTAGTAATGCTACTCATATTACCTTTGGAATCAACATTGTGGATGAGTACCAGTGACTGAGGAGTGGATATAATATCAGATGAAACCATTGTTTCAAAATATTATTCTACCATATGGTCATCAAGAAGGAAAGAGGATCGATGATGATGATGTTTCCAAGGCATCTCGTCTAAAGACATGACTTCAATGATGGACTCATCAGAGGGAAGAGTGTGAAAATTATAATCAAGATATGGGGTGGGGGGATCTAACCAATATGGTAGGTGATAAAGGTCATATGCCACCAAAAGATGATCATCGATGGTGGATTCATTGGTGGATTGGATAGCTTGGTAAGTTTATTCAAAATGACTCAATGATGTTGAATCAACAATTGATTTTCCTTTATCTAGGGTTTCATAGATCGAGGATGAGATAATGTTCACACAAATGGAATGTGAAGTAGAAGGAGGACTATTCAATGGAAATACTCCCATAAGTGAGGAATCTTTAAGAATACCTACTCCTATGTTTTGGTTCTGCGAGGTTGAGGAAGCTAGTAGTGGAACATTATTCACAGAATTGGAACTTGTTTCTGGTGAACATAAATCTAATTGGTCAACTATGACACTATTTCCCTATCATGGGAATTGGACGATTCAAAAAATAGATGAGGAAATAGCCTGCACAGTGTAGACCCAATTCCTACCCAGGAGAATATTGTAATCTAATGGAGCATTGACAACTTCGATTTGAATGGAAACAGATTTTCCCCCAAGTTCGACTTGGAGGGAGGGAAGTAGTCCATAAGGATGAAAACCATGACCACCAAAGTACTTTAATGTCGTAGGTGAACAATTAATCTTAGGAGAGCGAATAGCTCTCCACCAAGACAGATGCATGACCGAAGTTGAGGCACCCTTGTCCAATGCGGTATGACATATTATCTTCCCAATAACTTTCATAAATAATTAAAAGGATAATTGATGTGAGAGACTAGACTTGGAATCATCCATTTGAAAGAGATAATGTTGTTATGTTCAAGGTCCATAGCTCTAAGAAATGGAAACAAGCTCTTTCATTGTGTAGGGAATGCTTGGAGTACTTTGAGAGTTGACATAGCATGCGGTGTTTGAGCCATATATTGAACTACATTGTAGTATTGGGAAGCCTATGTTTTAGGATTGAAAACTGATTTTTGAATCGTACTCTTAGGTGGCCGGAGAATTGTGTCGAGAATAGGTTTTTCGATCTAGATACCATTAGTCGGAGTAGGGATGGAAGCTCAAGTTTTATCCATCGAAGCATTATCGGTATTCTTCTCTAATGGACGGTCACAACTATGGGATCTAGTAGTAATACTAACCAATTAACTAGACATCATTTTAAATTAATCTATAGATGATGAAGAAGACTCATGCAAGGACTGGTGGTCAATCAATTGCTATTCAGTGGGGAAAGGATTTGTTAAAAATACCAGGGAGAGAGTGTTTTTAAGAAATTTGCTGAACTCCTTACGATGAGGAAACTCTTTGGTGAAGTGGTCACCTCCACATATGAGATAGGGAAACTTTTCCTTTCTCTTATTCTTGGATACAACATCATGGTTTTGTGTTTTATTACGTTCTTGTTAACTTTCAGATTTATTGGATTTGTTCCTTCCTTGCTTCTCCATTCTCAAAGATTATGCATTAGATGAAATTTCAATTTAAAATGGGCCTTCCAAAAATAATACAAATTCCATGTCATCATGTATTATCCAATCAAAAAAGTAGTTTTTTCTTTTCTTCGTCCAAAATTAATAAATATTATTTTATTATTTTAACTATTATTTTATTAATTTTCCTTAGGAGGCCCATTTTGAGTTGAAATTTCCTCTAGTGAGGATTGAACTGCATTCACTTTGGTCGAAACAATAGGACGGGATGTAGTCTTGGGATTCGAACAGTTTGATTAACAGATTTGACAGATTGGTTTTGTTTTTCAAGGATTTTTTCATTGATTGTGTTTGGACAGAACCAAGAATTCCATTAGCAGGTGGTTCTGTCTAAGGTCTTGAAGGGTCCTAAGTAGGACGAGGATCATGGAAGATTAATTCATACAAAGTGCCTACTAACTTGGAATAAACCAAGTAAAGGTATTGAGCATGGTTAATGTCTTGTTCCTCAGTAACAACACCTCCCATGGCAACATCCCTAGCAATGGGTGGTAGTAAATATTTGGTAAACCAATCAATAAGAAAATGATCGAGAATGGGATATTTTATCAAAATACATCATTGTATCCACTCATGTATATGATCTAATATATGGGTGGAATTGGTTTGGATAAGTGAGTTTAAGATATCTGTACCCATTTCAATTTTCATATCAGATTGGTAACTGGAAATGTGTCAAAAATGCCATTGTGAAGGTGTTGAAATCCCAAAAGGAATGTTGAGGCACATCAATATACCACTTTGCGACAACCGTAGTGAGAGTTCTCTAAAACAATATTAGACGAATGGAAACATCCATTAGAAAATTGGATGAGCACCACAAACGATATGTCATCATGTGGGTATTGGGGTCTTCACTAGGTTTACCATCGAATTTGGGTATATCCAAGGGTAACTTGATAGGGATAACCAACCACAAAGAATCATGGTGAATGGGATCATTTATCAATCTAGATATATCTAGAAGATATAAGGTATCCATAAATGGTAAATGTTGATTAGGTTGAGGGTACTGGTAATATAGATAAGGAATTTGTAGACCAGTAGGACCATAGGTTGATTGATAAATAGGCATTGATGATTCCCCCATAACTAGTTGGTGGGGTGATTGATTAACAAATGCTTCTCCCAAGGTTCCTCCAGGTGGTGAGCTGATGGGGGAAGGTGGGACTCCAGGTGGTGGGCCTCCAAAAGGTGGAACTCCATGTGGGGATGGAACTCTAGGTGGTTGCCCTATAGAAGGTGGAACTATAGGTGGTGAGACTCCAGAAGGTGGACCTCCATGTGGTGGGCCTCTAGAAGGTGTACTTCTAGGTGGTGGGATTCCCAAAGGTGGACCACCACGTGGTGGGCCTCCAGAAGGTGGATCTCGAGATGGTGGGCCTCAAGAAGGTGGACCTCCAAGTTTTGGGCCTCCAAAATGTGGTCCTTTAGATCCCCCAATAGTATTAACATGTGGCCTCCCAGATATAGGGACATTTGACCAATTAGGTTGTCCCAATGGGGTGTTCACACTTCGAGGGTAAGTGGTTCCGGTGTAAACAATTCCTGGCACCATAGGTTGATAATATTTTTTTACCATAAGTGGTTGATTTCCTAGATAGGTGTAGTGCCATGAAGTTTAGCTAAAGGTAGGTTGAACCCATGAGGGTTTCCCCATATTGAGAGAGGATATAGCCATGTTGTTACTCATGGAAGGTGCACTATCTACTAGTTTCCCTACAATGACATTTTACCACATGATGGAAGTAGTTCCCCTGGTTGACAAAGAAAATTGGGATGGGAATTCCCCCCAGTCATGGAAGGTAGAGGAGAATTAGAGATAGATGGGAGATTTTGAGCCAGTAGAGCAGGGATGGAGGGTTGACCTTGATCATAAGTAACCATGTTTTGAATTGGTGACCCTGTGATAGAAACCACATGAGATGGTGGAGGAGCATGGTATTTTGAACTAGTCATCCTTGAATGAGAAAGGAAGGGAGATAAGCTTATTTTCCTCAATTTATGCCCAATTCTATGTAAACAAGTAAGTGTTTGATGAACATGCCCAAGGATCTCATCCTCCGCAGTAAATCTAGTTTCTCGAGGGGTTGTATTATAAGGTAAGTTAGTGGTCCTGTATTCATAGACGGCATGTCATAAATATGTCTCACAAAATAGAGCAGTTTGAACAAATTCATATGCCAAAGTATTATTTGATGGATGGGTAAAGTCCCAGTCTTGTGCACCAGATTGAATTCCCGTAGGAAAACGAAAGGTTGCATCCTCTGCAGAATGTTTTCTAACTATGTGGATGTATTTTCAAAGGAAGAATGTTCTTCTCAAAATTCAATAACCAAAATTCCTTCTACATGTAAATAAGTTGTAATCGGTTGTTCCATGGTTTCCCATTCTCTTTCTTTCATGGAAGAAGGAAAGACAGGTGGTAAACCTTGCAATCTGTGATATCATCTCATAGGTAACTCAGATAGGATGTTGTTTGGAAACTTTTACTTTAACAGTTTTTCAGATGAAGAGACCACACTCAAACATTCCCATGCAAGCTAAGGCCACAAGTAAACTTAAGTGATAGGAGGGGATGATGAAATTCGGTCCCTCACTAGGATTGTCAAGTTGTTGTAACTCACAATATACCACAAGGTCCAACAATAAAACACAACAAGGAGGATTGGGATCGTAACCTTTCCTAAATACCCGAATACCTGGATGACACGTGTGTAGTAGATCCCTAAGTGTTGTTCTCAGTGTATTCCTCCAACAAGACAACCAAAAGGATTTTCTCAGTTGGTATAGGTTTCCTAGGAGGTTCTCCCAATATACACAAGGTACATCGGATTTCAAATTAGTGTTAGTGTTGTTTGATGCACAACCATTCGAAAGGGGTCTTCTGATATACTACCGAGTACTTGAAGAACATTTTGATATACCTCGAGGGTACCTCGAAAGATATTTGATATACCGATTGGTACATGGAAGAACCACATGATCCCTAGGATGCAGTGCAGTCCTAAAGTGATAGCTCATATGTTTAAAGACATCGAAAGACGTCTTCTAACATATCACTCATATTACTAAAGATTCTAACCTAATCTACCATCCAATTTTATCTTGATAGTTAGTGAACGTTTATGGAATGTGAAACAATAGCAAGATTAACAGGTCTAAATGCAGTTCAATTTTTCTCTTCAATGAACTCTACCTAGAGCAAGGGAGAGACTTCTCCTTTTTCAAACAAGAAAACTATGCAACTTTTAACAATTCCCCTTCAAGATTTCGAAATATTTCCAAAACACAACAATTTCCAATGCTAAGTGTAAGAGATCTTTGAGATGAAAACAAAATAAATGTTTCTAATGTAAAAATTCCTATACTTTCTTAATAAATTCCAAAAAAGAAACTGCCAATAACTGAAGCAAACCAAAAGCATTTAAATAAAAAAATATTTTTTTCATTTTTGATGTAATTCGAAAAAGAAATGGTAAAGGGAAAAAGATCACACAAAATAGAGCATAAGAAACTACAACTCTTTCCTTTCCTATAGATCTAAGAACACGTTTCAGGAGATAAATGGGCAAACTATAAACCCAAGACTGAATTCCACAAAAAAAAATCAATTTCAAAGATTTTTACTACCAAACGCTTAAGATCTAAACCCAACGAGGAAATTCAGGCTAAACACATATCTGACCTCTCAATAATCCAAAATGAAGATTTAAAATACCTATATTGAAACCAAAATTTTCAAAGACAATCCTTAGAGATGGAGATATCCTACCTTGATGCACTTTGAAGGGTTACACTAGGGCGTTGTCTATCAGTCGATAGTCCTTGTCTACTACTGAACAACGTCGGTGACACACTATGACTGAGGAGAAGAGGCATCAATGATGCTAGATGTCAGTGAGAAAAGAGCATTAGCAGGGGTCTAGCGCTCTGTTAAGAACACCTAGGTGAGTTACTGGATCTAGAGAACCAAAAATCCAAATAACCTACAGGGTAAACTAATGTGGATCAAACTAGAATGAAGGTAAGTAAAACACAAACCAAAGAAGGAAAATGAGAGTGCAGTAAGGTGTATCACTCACCTTAAATATTTAAATGAGTAAGAAAACAAATTTCGTAAGGTTGTAATCAAAAGAGACATAAAACATTCACTGATTTGATTAGATATTCCCCAAATCTGATTGGATCTTTCCCCAGTATGGTCACCAATTTTGTTACCGGGAATGTTTTGATCATTGTAGACATAGGTTGTTCCCCTAGCATGCATGGGGAAGATCTAGAACAAAAGGACATAGCGAGGTATCCTTTCACTATATTAATGAACTGCTTGAATGCTAAGCTCTCCTTACCTTGAGTTTGGAAGGTCATCCTTTTTTTATCGATCCTTATGTGGTCAGTTGTACTTGCAAAGATCACAAAAGATGAGAGCACCAAGACAATTCAATAATCTATACTAATGATGAAGTAAACTAGTAATAAATAGTCGATATTAACATGAGTCATTTATGGGAAAGCGAAACATGATTGTATTAAAACATGAGAAAATAAATCCACAACCAAATCCTTGATGTTGAATCTTTGATTTTACAAAATATTTTGACTCACTCTCACACAAACACTACAAACTATGCAACATATCACTCACAACAACTCTCTCTTTACCTACTGTTAGCACCCGGAATCACATCCTAAGGCTGCGGAGGGCATACCTCGGGGAAACAACAGAACCAATTTAGGAAATGGAGCTGACTTCTCCAATTCCAGAGAGGGATCTCTCACAAATGTATAACAAGGCTAGACATATTGCCATAGAGTAATTTTTCGGAGGTTGGAGGTGGAAACGAGACATGATATGTTGGGGAAATGGATTCAAAAATACCAAGGAAACATAGAGCAGTTTGCATAGAGAATGTCTGCAAGAGCAAGATAACACCTCGGTCATGGTCAATATGTTAGGGTTTGGTGATAAGTAAGGAAAGATGACAACCCGTCGATGTAGAGCACCACAAGGGTGAATTCTGCACCAAAATTGGAGGAAATGTTTGGTGGATATCAGAGACAATGACAGGAGCATATGAGTATGAACTCCAAACCATTATACACTAAGTCTATGAGATGAAGAAAAAAAATGTAAAGAGATAACAAGAAGCACATGCACATAAGGAAAGGAAAGCAAATACTCCAACATAAGAAATGCACAGGAATTCTCACATCCACAAGCTGACATACGACTTTGTTCCTTATATTAAAAATGGGTCAAATTACATAAAAAAACCTCTCGGGTTCCAGCCAGGACTAACAAATTTTTTTTCCCTTTGCGGGAGTCCTTTTATAACTCTTCTTGTCCCCGAGATTAATCTTGAAATAGGGTGAGAAGCTGGTTACAAATCACAATCACAATTCTAACCAACCATAACGTGGCATCTCTGCCACAATTTAAATATATCAAACAAACATTATGGATAAAATATGCATGATTAGTTTGAATGGGAGCATGACTTTTCTGGCTCCGAGCTCGCTAGCATTGAAAATGATGGCTCATGACAACTTTGGGTGGCTCATTGCTAATTGGGCTCGAACCATTTGCCTCTCTATCGATTTTGCAACGTGTCTTCCTTCTTCCCATTTTTGTTCATTTTGTGTTCAAAGGTACCTTTCTGCATGCGCTTAAGGCTAGCAAGAAAGTTTGTCCCTTCTGTGCTCAGCCTTCCTCATAGATACCCCCTCTCCTGGTAACATTGTTATACGAGGGGACTTGAAGAAGGGACGCATTGCTCCTGGCCATAACAAGCCTTTGAAGTGGCTTGTCATTATTATACTCTTTACCTCCCATGAGGAGGGCCCTCCTGTAGGAAATACGCTGAGGGTGCATCTTCGACCTCCTCACCACCTCAAAAAAAGCTGGCAAGTGGAATTCACAAAGAAGGTGATGAAGAATTTGGACCTCCCCTCCTCCAGTCCAAGCATTTTCTCAAACAGACCACCCTTAGCAACAGCCACCACGTGATGAGATTACATAGAACGCAACCAAGTCTGGGGGTTTTAGAGGGACGTCCATTGGACAAGAAATTCCAAGCACTTTCCTTATGGGGGTGCAATATTCTATTATGACAGTAATTCCCTCACCAGCTTCAGGAGGTCCATATAATGTGATGAACGTCCTTGTCAAGACCCCAATTAAACTAGAAGGATTTTCTAATACAATGAATGTCCATACCATGAGGGTTGGAATTGCCATAGCATGGGAATTTAGGAACAGTGGGATCCTAGTCCAAGGTTTATCAACCCGAAAAACATCCCGACAAACTGAATTCACAAACACAAAAAACATCACAGGCCTCCCTCAAGGCTTTTAGGATTTACAGTGGACCAACACTCGACCTTCTCAATTTTCATTCTATGTTCATCGAGACTCTGCTCTAAATGGATTTGAAAATAGTTCTTTATATAGAGCTGGAAAGACAAACATGAAGATAACCTCATCAGCACCCCGACTCACTTCACCATTGAGTATCCTGGAGAAAGCATGAGTGATCACGTGGTTTTAATATCCGGAATTTATGTGGAGATCCTTGTCATGTTGTCTTTTATACTACGATGTTATTCCGTTGGCTGTGGAAATTATCCCTAGCATCGGTCCCAATTAATTTGCCCATTTGGATCCTAACATATAGAAAATAAATTTGTATTCCTCTACCTTCACCTAATGACAGTATCAAAGTATTCCTTCTTATAATCATCTTCCTGCTTTGTGTGGAAGATTTATCGGTCCTCTGCAATTCAACATTTTGGGATATTGTCCATATTTCAGAAAGATTGATGCAGTGACCTTTGGGATTAGGAGGGTTGTCTACATCATAAAGCCAACTCCTCCGTCGTAGGCACACTCCAATGGTGTCAAGCATTTGATTTTCTATCGCTTCGATCCTTCGCACATCTCTCAAAATTTCACACTTACAGGGTCTTTTCAGAACAAGAAGACCGTATGTAGAGTCATACATTTCACCTCCAAATTCTCCTTTCCTCTAAGTTTGACGAATACCATCATTCAAGACCTTTCAATCTGAGACTTCCTTCGATATTGAACGCACACGTGTACTAAAGTACCAATTTTCTTGATTCCCTGAGATGATTTGTCCCGTGCATGTATCATTAGCAGAGAGAATGTCCACCATAGATATTTCTTCGGTGAGATCCCAACTATCAAATGTTACCTCTCTTTAACTTATTTCATGGATCGGGGACCAAAATGTCCACGAACACTTCGATCTAGAGAAATCAATCTCCCCCGTTGATATTTCTTCTGTCAATTGTGGACCTCAGAACTCGTGGTTGCTTTAACTCCATTTTGCAAGGATGCAAATGCAATTTTGATCGTGCCTGTGGTATTCACGAAAAAACCTTTCGACCATCGATCTGGCTCGTCCTTTGATTGTCATCGCAGAAAAAAAATGGTGTCCCTTTAACACAATTTCTCAGCCACCCTGCGACTGGAAATTTTATGTGTTTTTGGTTGTGGTCGCTCTATCCTACCTTTCTGCCATCTCTCGCTGAGCAAAAAATAGTGATAACAAGTGGCTCTAGTTAGGGATTCTATCCTCCCTATGAGGTATCAAATAAAAACATAGACCAAGTACCAAAATCCATTGGGTGGCTCTTCTAGCTTTGTTGCAATCTTTCAAAAATGCTCCAAAGGACCAAAATTAAGCCAAATGATGGAAACAATTGAAAAACTAAGCTGAAACTCAAGAAAAACTGCTTATAAGGGAAATTATTGTTATGTAGAGCTTATTCATTCCTACCTACCTATCCTATCTAATGGGCTTCATCACCTGGTCAAGTAATGTCTGACTTCCAGTGAAGCCATCCAAGGAAATGGTCCTAGAAATCCCATTTCTTCTTATGAGTTACGGAGAAAACTACTAAAAGAATCAGTGACACTGAGTTATAATGAAGAAATTGACCTTTATAATAAATATGTAACCATACATTACCATTTTCTAGCTGCCCCAGGTATTCCACTGTCGGATCGTAGAAATCCTGTTGGCTGCCGAATTCTTCAGCTGTTAGTTGGATGTGACAAAAATGTTCTAATTTCCATTCTTCCAACATCATGCAGAGGTGAAATATCAGAAAACTTTGGGAGGTGTCCTCTTGATCTTTTGTACCTACGACATCAACCTTTTTGTGTGAGATTCCATAATTCACGGCCCGGTTTCTCACAAGTGTCGTGAAAAAAGTAGTGTTACGTTCCTCGATAGAACCGAGCACATCTACTTCCCAGTGACCTTCATGGTCAAAAAATATTTCTATATAATCAGGGACATGACTATAAGGAACACTGCATCATCTAGAGAAATATGTTGTCTTCTTGTCTCGGGAAAATTGCTCAAGAAATAACCCCTCCTGCTTGCAATCGGGTTGGTTTCCGAAGGAACCATCTAAAGAGTGCTCTAGGAAGTTTTCAAAGGATGCACTGTGTTCTTGAATTTGGGTCTCAGGAACCAAAATTTTATCTTTCAAACTAGCTCCAGTAAGGGTGCAGTCATCCTTCTCAATGGGGACGAGTAGGAAAAACATCTCCCCTTGATACAGGTGTTATACCAAAATCCTGTCACCATCATGTGATAAGACATTTGACATACCTACTTACCCTGAATCCCAGCTTCTGGAGTGGAAACTAAATGGTTTTTCATTAATCTGTCATACAAATTCCCAACACCTCGCATGCCCCTTTATCTAGGAGCAGTACCCCTGCTCGCACCGCCTTTAATCGGTTGTCCACAAGCGGTGCCACTGCCCATTTCCCTTGGTCCATAGGCAGTTACTACCAGAACTACTTTGTCATAGAAGGAGAAGCACGGTACCCTGGGTAAAAAGGGAAAAAGAGAAGTTTCTCAAGGCTTCTAGATGATAAGCCTCGTGTACTGCCTTATCCCTACTATTGTGGGTTGGTTGAGCTCAAGATCCCTCATCCTAGGCTCTTAGAGGCCACCTCACCCACTAATTTCTCAACCATCTCTATCCATTAAAGCCCTATAAATATGAGCTCATAGCCATGGTTGAGGGGAGAACATTGAAGGTATTGTTATGCTGTTGGATTGATTCCTGGCCCAAGATCATTTCGAGAGAGCATACAGAGCTAGAGTCAAAGCTTTTGGGGATGAAGAGATGGTTTCATGGAGATGCATGTCAACACTAAGGCTTGGTTGTAAACTTTTTCATATTTCTAATGCAATTTGATTTCTATCCCACATATGATGTTGTTGTTGTGATTTCACATATACATGTTGGTAGATTCCTTAGTCACTAGCATAGATTAGTAGATCATATTCTAGTTTCTTTGATTCTTTTCGTGTTGAGATTTTTTGTAGGTACATAGGTGAACTATCAAAGCCTTGTATTCCAGATATCTAGAACGTCTAGGGAGAGTCTTCAACCTCTTTCCTCTATTTGTTATGGATCTGAACCATTCAGACCAGTGGAACACCTTACTGTCCGCAGGAGGTGAAATATTCCAGCTAACAACGGGGTCCTTGGGTTCAGTACGTATGAAGAGGTCCTGATTCCAACAACCTCATATTTTTCCTTGTTAAGTCCTAGGCCTGCAGGATCTCCAATTGTTTATCTAGGCATGTCATCCTAGTAGTCGTCCTCATATTCATCATATATAGGCATGCCATAATCTCTTTCAAGTCCACCATGGATGCAATTTGCAACAGGTTGGTCGCAATCTCGAAATACGGCCGTATAAAACTACCCACCTTTCCACCCCCTAGTTGATCTTCATTCTGTATACTAGAGGAAAATGCAAGTTGCCAAGGTAATTCCTACTTTATCTTATGCACCTCTACCCGGTCCAACTCCTCTTCATTTTCATTAGTACCGCCCTGGTCCAAGATTTTTCTCAACAATTTGAAATTTTCTTCAATGTCCAACACATCAGAAAACATTCTCTGTAATGATGTCGATTTTCTTTCCAATAGAATTAAAGAAAAATCGAGGGAAAAAATAGACGCATAATGTAGTTGTGCTGCACCCTTTAAGGGATGAATTTGTTTGGGCATGCCATAATAGAAACTCATGAACCTTCTCTTGAAACTTGACATAGCTTCGCCTTCACATTTACTCATAGAATAAAACTTTGAGAGCACCTGGTCTAATGACTTCCTTTCACCCCAAAGATCTAGGAACATACAAGAAAATTCCTCCCATGTATTGATGGATTTTGGCTGCAAATGTCTGAACCATTTTTTGACACATCCTTGCAAATATTGGGAAAAATCGCTCATACAAATGTCATCATGCTCTATCTAAAAAAGATTAAGAAAATATTCAAAAGCTTGTAAATGTTTCTCAGCTATAAGGCCTTAATATTCTCCATCAAACTCGAGGAGGTATTTATAGTGTTTTATAGGGAAATCATGAAGGATCTGAGACAGGTGAAGAGGCATATATTGACTTTGGGTATTGGGTGCAACAGAGTCTTGTGGAAAAGATATACTCTCGGAAACAGCATCACGGGGCCCATAAAGCCACCTCTTAATGTCAGGGGTCTCATGCGGAGGGTGTAGACTAAAATAAGATTTACATGATAGATAGATACTCTCTGTTAGCAGGGAAGGATATACATGAGTGAACTCATGAATTTTCTTGGGGTGAAATAAGCCATGACAGACTATTCTAACAAACTTAGGAAAAGAGAAAGAAATATTTACAAGAATAGCCAAGACATTCTAGAGAAAGATGAATCTTAAGTATCTCATCTTCTCTTCAAGCCTACCCATGCCTTCACAGTGAATTCACGCATGTTGAGGAATATTCCAACACCTTCTTGGAGACTTAAATTTCATTACTACGACATTAGTGGAGCTGTCGCAGTATTGGAAACACATGTTTATGGAAGTCACCGGGTAAAAGATTCATTTTCTTCTAGATGCTTGACTGTCGTTCACCATCGGCAATCTGGTCTACGACCATATCGTCCATAGTTTCAAGAGGCTTTGAACCTTCCTCCTCGTATCGGGCTTTTTGGTCGCTAATCTCCCCAGTGGAGTCATTCTTTAGAAATTTTAATGTGGAGTCGCAAGGGAAAATGATACAACCTTTTCACATGTAGGGGTCTTTGTTTTCCCATAGAAACCCTTTATCATTAGAATCTTTGTCGTTCTTCCCAAGGATGATTTTCAATTTTGTCCTTGGCCACGACACCAATTTGTTAGCACCCAGAATCGCATCCTAAGGCTACAGAGGGCATACCTTAAAACCACTTTAGGAAAGGGAGCTGAATTCTTTGATTCCAGAGAGGGATCTCTTACAAATTTATAACAAGTCTAGACATATCATCACAGAGTAAGTTTTCGGAGGTTGGAGGTGGAAACGAGACATGATATGTTGGGGAAATGGAGGAAAAAATACCAAGGAAACATAGAGCAGTATGCATAGAGAATGTTTCCAATAGCAAGATAACACCTCGGTCACTGTTAATATGTTAGGGTCTGGTGATAGACGAGGAAAGATAACAACTCGTCGATGTAGAGCACCACAAGGGTGAATTCAGCACCAAATTTGGAGGAAAGTTTTTGTGGACATTGGAGACAATGGCAGGAGCATATGAGTATGAATTCCAAACCATTATACAGTAATTCTATGACATGAAGAAAAAAATGTAAAGAGATAACAAGAAGCACATGCACATAAGGAAAGGAAAGCACAGACTGCAACTTAAGAAATCCATAGGAATTCTCACATTCATAGGCCGACATCCGGATCTATTCCTTGAATTTAAAATGGGTCAAATTACATAAAAAAACCTCTCAGGTTCCAACCAAAACCAACAACCCTTTTTCACTTTGCAGGAGTCCTTTTATAATGTTTTAGGCCCTTGATATTAATCTCAAAACATGGTGAGAAGTTGGTTACAAATCACGATCAAAATTATAACCAACTAGAATTTGGCATCTCCACCACAATTTACATATATCAAACAAACATTATGGAGTAAATACATATGCTTCGTATGAATGGTAGCGCAATGTTTCTGGCTCTGAGCTCACTGGCCTTGAAAATGATGGCTTAGGATGCCTTGGGTGGCTCATTACTAACTGGGCTCGAACCATTCACCTCTCTGTCAAGTATGCAACGTGTCTTCCTTCTTCCCATTTTTGTTCATTCAGTGTTCAAAGGCACCTTTATGCATGGGCTTAAGGCTGGAAAGAAATTTTGTGTCCCTTTTGTGGTTAGCCTTCCTCATAGCTCCCCTCTCTCCTAGAAACAATATTATATGAGGCAACTTGAAGAAGGGCCACATTGCTCCTGGCAGTAACAAGCCTTTGAAGTGGCTTGTCATTCTTGTACTGTTTACCTCCCATGAGGAGGGTCCTCCTCCAGACAATAGGACGGGGTGTGTCTTCGACCTCCTCACCACCTCAGAAAAAGTTGGCAAGTGGAATTCACAAAGACGGTGATGAGGAATTTGGACCTCCCCTCCTCTAGTCTGAGCATTTTCTCAGACAGACCACCCTAAGCAACGGTCACCACGTGTTGATATTACGTAGACCGCAACCAAGTATGATTTTTTTGGAGGGATGTCTAATGGACAGGAAATTCCAGGCACTGTCCTTGTGGGGGTGTAACCTTCTATTATGACAATAATACCCTCACCAACTTCAGGAGGTCCATCTAATGCGATGAACATCCTTGTAATGACCCTGATGACGCTGGAAGGCTTTTATAATACAATTAAAGTCCCTACTATGATGGTTGGAATTCCCCCAACATGGGAATTTAGGAATAGTGGGATCCTGGGCCAGGGTTTATCAACTGGAAAAAAATCCCAACAGATCGAATTCATAAACACAGAAAACATTGTAGGCCTCCCTTAAGGATTTCGGGATTTACAGTGTACCAACACTCGACCTTCTCAATTCTCATTCTATGTTCACCGAGACTCTGTTTCTTAATGGATCTGAAAATAATGCTTTATATAGATCTGGAAAGCAAAACATAATGATAACCCCGTCAGTACCCCCACACACTTCACCATTGAGTATCCCAGCGACAACATGAGTGATCACGTGGTTTTTAGATCCCGCATTTATGTGGAGATCCTTGTGACACCATCTTTTATACTACGATGCTATTTCGTTGGCCATGGAAATGACCCCTGGCGTCGTTCCCAATTACTTTTCCCATTCATCTCTCATCACATGGAAAATACATTTGTATTAATCTACCTTCACCTGATGACGCTGTCAAATTATTCCTTCTTATAATTGTCTTCTTGCTTCGTGTGAAAGCTTTACCATCCCTCTGCAATTCAAGATTTTGGTATATTGTCCATATTTCAGCACACTTGTTGCAGTGAGCTTTCAGTTCAGGAGGGTTGTCTACACCATGGAGCCAACTCCTCCATCATAGGCATGCTCTGATGCTATTGGGGCATTTTATTTTCTATCGCATCCACCCTTCACACATCTATTGTGATATTTCACACTAATAGGGTCTTTTTGGAATAATCAAACCATATGCAGAGTCATACATTTCACCTTTGAATTCTCCTTTCTGTGACATTTGATGAATACCATCATTCTAGACCTTTTGATCTCGACCGTACACGTGTACTGAAGTACCAATTTTCGTGAATCCCTGGGACGATTTGTCCCGTGCATGTCTCATCAACAAAGAGAATGTCCACCGTAGATGTTTCCTCGACGAGATCCATACCGTCAAATGTTGCTTCTCTTTAACTCATTTCGTGAATTGGGGAACCAAAAATTTCACGAGCACTTTGATCTGGAGAAATCAATCTTGTTCGTTGATCTGGGTTCTGTTAATTTTGGCCCTCAAAAATTGTGGTTGCTTTAATGCCATTTCATGAGGATGCAAAGGCAATTTTGATCACGCCTGTGGTATTCACAAAAAACCATTTCGACCATCGATATGGCTCGTCCTTTGATCACCATCGCAGAAGAAAAAAAACGTTGTCCCTTTAATACAATTTCTCGGCCACCCTACGACTAGAAATTTTATGTGTTTTTGGTTGTGGTCACTCTGTCCTACCTTTCTTCCATCTCCCGATGAGCGAAAAATAGTGATAACAATTCCTATACCATACTTGAATCCAACAACATAAAGGTGTTATCTTGGTCTATCATTCACATGGTCCATGTAGATTTATTTATAGGCCAAAGGAAGGCCAAGGGGGTTGAGATATTTTGGTAGGAATGCATGGAATGATGCCCAATGGATAGGAGCTAAGTTTTCACCTATCCCAAGTAGTTATAATCATGCTCTATGAGAAATTTCACCTAGAAGGTTCTCCAATATTCTACTTTTTCCCTTTTTAGACTGTTGACGCTCTCTCCAAATGGGCTAAGTGCAATGATTCTCCTTTTGATCAGGATACAAGTGCCATCAATGCACCCTGTCAATGGACAAGAGGAATCAATCCTATTTGACAATCTATGCTGGGAGGAAAGGTGCGTCAGACTACCTATGATTGAGCAACAAAATCTTGGGAAGATGATTTTTCCAAGGGACTTTAAGGGATCAACTATTAAGACAGTTTTTGGGTGTAACAAAAAAGAGACGATTAATAATCATCCTAACAGTCAACGCAACATCTGTCACACTCAATGTTGTACTTGCATAGCCAGGTGAGGGTTCTCTTGATCACCCCATTGCATTTGCCAGTAGAAAATTGTCGACGATATGAGGAGAGATATGGGATAAGGATGGACATATTTCAACATATGTGAGGTCCTTTGATGAATATCACTTGTGACTATAACCACTACAAAGAAAATATTTTGTATCATAGGTCATAGATGAGGCTTTTATTGTTACAAGTTTGGCAAAAAATGTCAAAAAATACCCTGCTACAACATCCTCCAATGGTAGTGAATTTTTGAATGGAGGTTAAAACATATGTATTTTATAACTAAAAACAGATAGACAACCAAATGCTTTAGCACATGTTTTTGTATCCATGTGTTTAGTTCAATATTCATGCACCAATACGTTACATAACACAATGCACCAGTGTTATAAAATGTAAAGTATATGCACTGGTGCAGTCAAACCGAATGAGCATTGAAAATAATAGAAATTCAAAGTCGCACCACTGATTTCTTACATAACAAATGCACAAATGCATTATGTCACATCATATGCATCATACTTTTTTTTTTATATATTTGTCAGCATAGTCAATTCATATGAGTGCACTGGCGCATTCAATTGTGTAATGCACAAATGTTTATAGTCTATCAAAATAACCTGGTGCATTTAAAGATATTGAATGCACCGAGGTGCTTAAACACATATAAATAACCAGTTCAAGTAAGATTTCATCATTGTCGATGCATATAAACCATTGACGTGCAGCGATGCGAAAAATAAATGAAAACACACCAGTGAATCCCTCTGGCAAGTGGGAATCTTTATTTTAAAATTGAACTATGCATTTAATTACATAAATGCGCTGATGCAGAGAATTCATGTAGATGCACCGATGCATTATTGATTACCAAAAGAACTTGATATATTATTCGAACATTGGTTACTAACATTGTAGCCAAATATATAGATTATATTTATTTGTGTATTCCATTATTCATCTGAAATTGAAAGCTTTTTTAATAGTATATTCATTTCAATTTTAATGATTGTGTTTCTGAGTTTTATTAGTGTTCGGGGAGATGCACCAAACTAACATCAATAATCAAAATCACCACCTATGATTATTTGAACAATGGCTTCTAAAATTGTAGTCATATATATATATTTTATTTTTTTTATTTTTTTAATTCCATTATTTATTTGAAATTGAAATATTTTTTTAATAGTACTATTCATTTCAATTTTAATTATTGGTTTTGTTTGGATTACTTTCTTATATCATAGATGAAAACATCTATTGTAATATTTAAGCATCCATACATTTAATTACCAATGTACTATTTCACATGTAACATTTAACAATAACATTGAAGAATGTAATTAATTCAAAATTTTATTTTATTATACATCAATAAACTGCCTTTGTCATACAAAATAGGACAACACAGTGATAACAATAATAAAAATGTCAACATGCATGTGATTTTTACACTTATTGGTAACCGGTTGTTTTCTCGATTCAAACACTATGTCCAGTACTTTATTATATAGAATGTCTTCTTTTCAGAGACAATTATTTCAAAATATACACCAAGCTACAACAACTTGCATTAACATCATTGTTCACTGGAATTGTTGTCCGTGCTCGAGCCACTTGTATCAATTGGGTTATTTGGCCGAACTTTTTGTTCATTGGTGTGAATGTTTTTCTCTTCTTCATATTTCATCTGCAAATAGAAAAATAAAGTGCACTGAGTGTATCTACATTGTATAGAATAATGAAAAATAAAATAGATAGTATACATGAATGTGAATTGAAAAGTGACATGCCCGCATTGTATGAATTAGTCATGAATGATAGGCATTCTTTCAAAACCGTATCTCATGCCATCCATCAATAAGTCTTATCTTGGCTCCACTCCATACTTTGTTTCCTGCAAGTTTTATGCCCTGTCACAAATCATAGATTTAATATAAATGATTTTTGATGTTTTATTAATTATAAAATGAGAGAAGTAAAACAATATAGATACTTACAAAATACAGAATTAATTTTTGATACCCCAACATATACTCACAACCCTTGCTTAACCCAATGTCAATCAATTCTTCTCGTGGTTCATCTTTGTATGTTAACACTCGTTAGAAGACATCAAAGGATTGGCAGTGAATATATATATATATATATATATATATATATATATATATATATANCAAATACTCATAAAATTTGCTATCAACCCCTTTTTTCCTTGTCATCATGTCTTGTGTGCTGATTGGGTTCCATTTTATTTTCTTTTTTGTATTAAAAAAACCATTGAAAATGAATATTTAAAGTTTAACTCATTAATGATATGAACACAATACTAAGAATCAATTATTTCATACATTTGAAGTAGGTTGTTGTTGAGATGGATCCTCCTGCAATGCAATTATGTCTATTTCCTTGACCGTCTCCTTGTACACTTTTTTGGACATCCCTACTGTCACATTTCGCATATCATCTCATTCATCCTTTGGGATTTTCATAATCTTCTTGGAAATGAAAAATGACTGCATTAAACAATTTTTTTCTGTTGATATGAAAACAAATAATATAGTAGAATTAAAATTATTGAAGGAATGCCACTTTGTAGTAGTTATACATATATATTATACACAAAAATGTTTAGGAATATTATGTTTCAATGATTTTTTTTTGTTGTTGTATGTTTTTTCTATTTCAAGTCTGATAGGTCTCATTGACCATTACCCTAGGAACGCCTCTTGTAGTTTACATATGACCTAATTTTTCCAATCATTTTACTGGTTTTTGTATTTTAAGTGAAAAGTATGTTTGTAGGTTCTTTCCACTATATCCCTCGTATTATAAAATTCTTTTCCCCTTCTATTAACTTCTAGCACCACTCTAGATGAGGTAAGGAACAATTGATCATCATTTGTATCTTCCATAATTTTTTTCTTATGATGACATTGATTTACATTGCTTTCTAGTTCCTGCATAACATTCAACATATGTGAGAATTATATTATTTGAAACATATTAGTGAATAATCATAAGTACATTATTACTGAAATTTGAAGAAATAAATAATATTGGCTTATTTTTTATTCACTTGATTCATCCATATGTAACCTTTCTATCAACGTTTAACGCTCTTCTGGACTTATATTGGTAAGAATATTATCGATTTTGGATCCGGATTTATGCATGAACGAAATGAAAAAACATATACAAAATCATAATCACAAACATTTTGCAAAGATAACAGAGATACAGTAAACACATATTCTATTAAATTGCGGAAATAGGACAGACTGTAATACAATTGCTAGAATGGTGGTAGCTATCTCTGAGAAGAGATGTGGCTGCTACACTCATCCGTGCCAATATAAATACAAAATGAGGCCAAAGGGACCTATTTATAATAAGAATGAGGTGAGAACCCCAAAAGTCCAAAACGTAACCCTAGAAGATGAACCGTCATAAAGTTTGCGGCCCCAAGGTCGTAAGTTGAACAGTCAACTTCCTGGGGTCATAACTTTTGCATACGATATTCGATTTGGGTATTCGATAGCTCATTGGAAAGGTATATATAAGATTTAAAACTTTTGGTTAGCCAAATGCATGCCGATAGAAACCATTTATCCCTGAATCTCCAAAAAACATCATTTAGGGCCTCAAAACGGCCCCAGAAGTTTAGGACTCGAAAAACTGTAGAAAAATAACTAGGAAACTACCACAATGGACAATTGTTTTGAGCCAGTGGAATAGGTGGGTGGCCACCGATATCCATTTGGATCAATCCTCCCTCCTTAGGAAGCAATGGTCTCCATTGCGTCGAATCCCATATCATATCTCGAACTGTGTGTTGAGTTGATCTCCTGGTGCGACATTTGCTGAAGTGAAGAGGCTTCCTTTCTTTGACATCCCGAGAAGGTTGTAATTGTTGTATGGATGATTTGTTTTTGGATGATCACCTTGAATGAATGGCCTTGCATCGTAGAGGTACTTGGATAGATGAGGAAACAATGGCTCTGTCTTCTTCTTGTGTCTGATGAGCAGAGACACCCTGTGCAGAGGGTGTGGAGGTCTCTATGATCTTATGTTCTCCTTCAGACGCAATTGTGAAGAGGAATAATTTTTTGATGTGGGAGCTTATCTTCCTACCTTTCAATACTTTGTTAGGTGCAACGGTCTCTGGTATTCGATAGAGTTTTCCTCCCAAAGTAACAATGACACTACGAGGTCGTGACTCATATACATCATGACGCTTCCACATATATGGTTGTCCTAAAAGAACATCACAGACTTCAAGTGGGGCCACATCACAGACTTCTACCCGTTCCTTATGTGGGAACCAAATTCTCCATTTGTGGTAATAGTTTTATGGTTGTGAAATTTAATATTGATGCTACAAATATTGGGTTGTTTATCTTTTCACATGTACATGTTCCTCCAAAATAATCAGTAGCACTTATGCCATTTTTTGGTCCTATCTATTGTTAGTTTGATTACTTTAATATTGCTAAATATAAGCATAGTATTTTCATGTATAGTTTGTGCACGAATGGTTAGGTTTCAGGAAAATTTAACACGAAGAACATGTTATATATAGATGGTCTTCCATGCACTCATGGAATATTGCAGGGTTCATAAATAGTTCTAGGTGCTCTTTATTTTTTGTGAATTGTTCATTTCAGGAACACTTCGGTGACCAATAGTTCTCTATGAAAAATAAAGATTAAAGATGTGTTGTTGTACATGCAATACATAGTTTGTATCATGGTGACAAGTTGATAATAAACTTCAACTTTCGTAGACCACCAACCTCTCATCAAAGACATCTTGCATTGGGATTACCCTTAGACATTCCCTTGGGGTGTAAGACAAAAAAATATTGATTAATTGTATTTGTCAATTTACAATGGGATCCATGTTAATGTATTTCTTAGTTTGAAATTATGTTTTATAAATTCAATTTGAAAATGTGTTGCTCAATTTTAAATTTTTATATTTAATGTGAGAATTGATGCTAATTTATTGCTAAATATGAACATTTTCTTTATAAATTGTTTGTATCTTATCATTTTCTATTGGAAATGATTCACGTGCTTCTATAATAATTTTTTTGTATAATAGTATCTCAAACAAATTATATTGTCATTACTAACCTCAACGATGTAATGTTAAATATGTTTTTAAATAAGGATTCTAATGATGAACAACCTTCCTACCATCTTTTTTTGCACCCTAGTACAATGTCGAATCGAGATAAGGATGGAAAAAGAGTGAAACTTGGAGAGGAAGCATACCAAGCATGGTTGAATCAACCACCTATTCAATTTCCACTGCATCCATCCTCACCAATTATGAATTCCTATAGTGATAGTGGTTCTTCACATGTTCATAATGAAGGCAATGAAGTAGGCATTGCTATCGATGAGTTATTACAAGAAAGGATTGTCATCAATGCAATGTTGTTTCATATATTCCAGGACAATGCGATAGGGGATGAAACTCATATCATTGAATCCTTATTCCAAATCCTTAAATTGTAAAATTCAATGCCTCTCTTTGAACTCAACCGGTCAAATTTTGCACAGTTGGGGACAACAATGTTACTGTACAAATTGAAATCAAAGTATGGTATGTCAGACATTTTTTTCTCAGCAATGTTGAAGTAAATGAACTTCAACTACATTATATTTTGAGGAAACTTAATACACAAGGATAATTGAAAATGGTCGATTTTATGACTGTTAAATGACATTGTACATTTGTATTTCCCACTAAATACATGTTATTCAAATATAAGGTAGTTCAAAATGAGAATGTATTTCTTAGAAGCTGCAAAGAGGCAAAGAAAATGTTGGGTGTTGAGTACATATCATATCTTGCATGTCCCAATGATTATGTTCTATATAAAGGTGAATATGTTGACAAAGATATATGTCCAAAATGTGGGAATGATAGGTACACAAAATCTAATAACAAGGATAAAGAACACGGTCCTCCTCATAATATATCGAGGCACATTCCTATAATCACAAGGATTCGAAGGTTTTATAGTTACAAAGAATTAGCTATGTTGCAAGGATGGCACGCATCGCACCGAAGTGAGGAATGAGTATTGTGATTCCTAACAGATTCAATATCCATGAAGGATATAGAGGATACATGTCCCTATAAACTCAAGGATTAATTATAGAACCTATTATTGAGCATAGCCATTGATGGCATCAACACATATTCCTAGCTAGTCAACGTCTATATTATTTATCCTGCAATAGTGGTCAATAACAATACACCCCTATTGTTTTTCATAAAGAATGAACATTGTATGTTGGCTCTTATAGTATTTGGTAGAAGACAAATGAATAATATGGATTTTTAACTATAACCTTTGATCAAAGAGTTTATCGTATTATGGAAAGGGTTATAGGTATATGATGTATGGAGACCCATCCCATTGGATAGGAGTTTTACATTGTATGGCATATGTGCATACACCACACATCATTATCCAAGGTTGGGAGTTTTCTTAGGTAAATATGTTGTTTGATTTGTTTATATTCAAAGAAATAGTTTATGGCATATTTATTTCGGTGCGACTATATTGATCTTCAACAATGACGACATGGTCTGTATACCATAACATCACAGGTCTTGTAACAAAAGGTTATCATGGATGTAAATGTTGTGGAAATTATATGAAGGCTAGGTGGTCCAAATACCTACAACAGCTAGTGTATGAATTATCTAGGGTATTCCTCCCATAAAACCATCCTTATAGAAGATAATCATCTAATTTCAATGGTAATCTAGAGAGAACCCAAAGACCTGAAATAATGACATAGGATGAGTGTCTTAGATATGACAGAGAGATGGATAATAAAATTGTAGATATGCTCGATTCAAATGGGGAATCTATGTTTGATGATCTTGAATTCTTCAACACTATGATGAGAAAATTCCCAAAGGGATGAAAAGGAAATCGATATTTTATGAGCTCCCATATTGGGAGCATCTTAATATTTACCACCTACTAGTTCCCATAAATATATTTAAAAATTGTTTCAAGTTCTTTGTGGACTCACATATCACCCAAAAGGAAGGACAAGTTGTCTTCCATGAGAGATCTTATTTCTTCAAATACTAAAAAGAAGCATTGGCCAAGACAATAAGATGGAGGAGAGGATGTCCACTCTTTTTCATTTAAAAAAGGTGATCTCCCATGTATTTTCAAGAAAGAAGATCTTAATTTGGAAAAGGAAGTTATAATGGGTGTGAAGGCGCCTTCTGTTTATGGGTATTCTCTATGGATATGATTCACTATAGATGAAAATTTGTTGGGTTTGAAATAACATGACCATCTGAACCATCTAAGGGTATGTATAATGTCAAAAAATGTTTTTTGTTATTCTTTTTTCTTTTACCATGAAATTTAAAATGCAATTAATTGTTTATGTTTACTTTTTACTGTCATTATCCATTGTTTATGCATGGTTGTGTGAACCATGACTTTCTCGATAACTTGAGATGTGCCATATCTAGACTATCTACATCTGTACGGTGGGTCACATTAAAGGAGATTTACATTGCTAGTATTCCCTGGTTGTGTCTGAAAGATATTGTTTGTATGTTTGAGAAGGAACTACTATAGAGTTTCATGGACTTTAAAATTCATCTTCTAATTCACGTATTTGATGAAGTTGAATTAGTCGAGGTGGTCCCATGTCCCTGGACGTTATTCTTATAGAGGTACATGGAAAAATTGAAGGGATTTGTTCGACAGAGGGAAAAACCTAAGGGGTGTATGGCAGAGGGTTCCATAGTATATGTGTCACTCTATTATTCCAGTGAGTATGTCAAACAGATCGACCACACATCAGGCATAGTGATTTGGTATGATGTATATGATGAGGACAAAAGGGAAGGGGATTTATTGGAAATGAAACGAAAAAGAAACATGACAAGGATTAAGTCACTTATATTTCGATTTTTAGATTTCCACATAGTAACTATTCACAACAAACTTCAAACTCTATATTTCATCCCATATGTAATAATGTGGTTTCATTTCCATGAATACAACAACAGATTCAAAAATTGATGAAATTAATAAATTCATTCTTTACAATGAAAAGGAAACACAGTGGTGAGTTGCATTGTATGAAGAGAGGAGGAGGAAATGAGACATTGATAGGAAATAATTCAGGAAATTTCATGGTAGAAGCATGACTTTTCCAAACCATTTAAAATAAAATAGGCCAATGATATGTCCCAACAATTGGGTTGTAGACCAATTCAGAGAGAAATATAATGCATCCGGTCGTTACTTTCCTGAATAGGAGGATGCGCTAAACATTGCGATCATGTGCAACAACTTGGTAATAAAATATTTATTTACTGCAACTTTGAATTGTAACATATATATTTAATATATTAATTCTTGGTTTGTTATACATATTCCACCATCATTTTAAAACTTTTCTTACAGGTGCATTCTGTTGGCATGATCCACCAACAAAGCCTCGCCGACAGGGGTTCCCACTCTGTCGACGACCTGCAGTACGATCTCCCTGAGCATCAGAATGAATAGGTTTTACCCTACCTGAAAACATCTACGAAGCAGACGAGGTCTCACCCGATGCGCTCAAGGGAGAGCTATCAGAACCGAGTTTCCGACAGTGGGGGAAGGAAGACATGGGGATCCAATTGGAGAAAACCATAACTTATGCGATCACCCTATCTTATCACAGCATTAATCATGAAACATCATACCACATTCAACAATCACAGAGATTTAACGGATCGTATTAACAGAGCAAGGAGAAACTAAATTGCATCATTGTATCAGAAGCAGAATCATAGCATCACACATATATACACATATTGCATTGTATCATCATAACAAAAAGCAGTACTGCCGCATCATAACATGACTCAAATAGATATTGAACCACATCTTATATTGACCTTGCGCAAACATACCACATTACATCATCCTTCTCCAAAACTAGAGAGTTCATCAAAATAGATCCAGAAAAAATCACAGCGATGACAGAGCAATCCCTGGTATTGAAAGCGATAATTACAATACCAAATTCATGTCTCTCTATCATTACAAAAGTGGATCTATAAATAGGATTATTCCTTTGCCTCAAGAGTCCACTATTAACTAATTTCTAACTGCTACTGACATATTACAACAAAATTAGGTCCACATATATATAAAATATTCAGAAAGCAGTTACTTCTCCGCTTATCACACTAAATGGCCCTTGCACAGTGCCACGTGAGCTTGCGCAACTGCTGTGATACTGCGCAACTCACTCACCCCAACCCCTTGTTAACAGGCCCCCAACACAATTTTTTGGCTCGCCCTCGAGCCATGTCAAGTTGACAAGGTGTATGCGACATTCTTATCCTTAAAAGTAGAAAATTACTAGGAAACTTCCTGAACTTGGAGCTGCACTTTAGGAATTGTATTCTAACAATTGCTCACCGTTTGCTGGACTGGGTCCTCCTAATAAGAGGGATGCTGGCTTATGTTGGAAAGATACAATAGATCATTCAATTGGACTTCTCATATTTCCAATGTGTTATTTATAGGTTCAAGTATTGGGACACATTCGAAAATAATAATGTAATGGAATATCATGATAGTGGGTTTATATGTATCAAATCTAGAAAGATGTGGGATGAAATTAAGGAGCCTTATGTTTTCCCAAAACACTACAACCAAGTGTTCGTTTACCTGGATGTGTTGGAAAATATTGGTGGTTCATAATAAGGAACGACCCTATATCTAAACATGTTTATGAGAACAACAATGTTAGCATGCCAACCAAGGAAGATAATCAAGGTGATGGCAATAGAGAGTGATATGTGTGTGTTTTATTTCATCATTTATAGATTGAGATATCATTTTGTTATAGTTAACTTTGATTGTCTAATTATACTTTTTGTTTTTGATGTTATGATGGTGGAAATGGAAATTTGATTACTGGATGCAGTGTTGAAACAATTTCGGTTTGTTAAAAACCAATATGATGTGAAATATGGTTTATATATTTTAAGTAATTTATGATTGTATAGAATGATTATATGTCATTATCCAAATTAGGCATATTATGTCTTGTGTATACATATAAATACACCATGAAAATGACTTACAAGATTCAATTTTATTTTTTTGAACGTAAAGCCTAACATATTCTTCTGGAGTTGAAGGTGTTCTCTAATTTCTATATTAATATTCCAATAATGCTTGTATTTTGTGATGTTTTTGTTATAAATAATGTTAAGGATTATAATTTCATTAATTTATGAAATTTATGTTAGCGTAATGTAATTGTTTTTTAGTATATGATTTGATTAAGTTCAATTAACTTATGGCGTTGATAATAATGACTTAAATTAGGTCCTTGATAATAATGAAATTTACAAGAAAAGTTAAGGTTTTATACAATGACCTAATTTATGGCCTTGGTAACAATGAATTTACAAGAAAATTTAAGGTTCTCTCTAATTTCTCCATTTGACTGTTCTTATTTCATGATTTTTTTGTTATAAATTATAATTCTAGGAATTATAATTGCATTAATTTATGACACTTTCATTATAATGTTTGCAATAGAGACAAAAAGTGGCTGTAAGGATGAACATGTAGGTATGGAATATTCATTAGGAGAAAAATTGGCTTTAAGATAGAATCTTGTTTTTTCTTTGCAATAAAAGAATTAAATATGTTATATTAATTAAGTTGGATTGAATTTCTGCATCTATATATTTCTAGCTGGTTAAACTCCATCTTAGAATTGGTTGAGACAATAAGGATTTATATGAAACAGTTAACAAAAAACTATGCTTAATATTTATTCACCTTATTTTATGGTTTGCAAATAGGTATGCAGTTTTTATTTGTAAATTAAATCCATGGCTGTATATTTCACTAAAATGATTTCATATATGTATCAATCTATAAAAATTAATTTTGATTTTATTAATTAATGTAAATTTATAATAACATAATACTATGTTCATCTAATAATTTATATAACCAATATTATAGCATGTCACAACCCATTTAAGGCAGAAGATGATGTTCTAACGATATTGGTTGGGGTTGGGGTCTTAGAGACTTGAGATGCATTCTTAAGCAGGAATATGCCCCACCCTTGGTTCTCGGGAATAAAATGTCAGGGTGGCTCTTTTTGCTGGAAAAATAATAATTTACATACCTAATATGAATATATACTATTCTAAAAATTAGATATATTCATTGAAAAACTCAAATTACATGAATATTTGATATCTTAAAACTTGCATAGTTTTGAAATTATTATTCATTACAAAAATATTCTAATGTTATTAACTAATATTTGCAAATAATAATATTATCAAAGTAATAAAACTTTAAAAATACTAATATTAACAAAGTAATATTACATCAATAATTAATTGAAATTCTTTGAACACTAACTAGCTTTAAACCTTATTTTTAGAGGGTATAAAATGTGTTTCTTGAATGTGGACTAATGATATATTATATAATGAAGATCATCATGATTAATAATAATAATTTTGGAGAATGCAACTTTTGGATTTACAATTGAGAGAAATGTTGTTCTTTTAATTAAGTATTTGTCTTTATTCCAATTATAGCTTTTGATATTTTCCATTGTAAAGTGAGTTATTGTCAAAATAAAATAAAATGTTGAATGATACATTGATAGGTCATATTGATGTTCATATTTACATTTTTTTGTGATGTTCATATTCATATATTATAATAATATTACATGGTAATACTTGAGTTTTTGTTATGATGTTTGGCAATTAGACTTGTAAATTAAACAAGATTCATTTATGTTTATGATTTGAATATATAATTAAGTTATACACAACATTATACAATGAAGAGTTATTTTCCTTATTAAAAATCATTATTTCATAATGCTCAACATATAGTTGAAACAAAGTAAATATATTATTATATAAGTTTAATATTATGACAAATATTATTGCATTATTAAGAAAATTACAATAAATTATAACATCCATAGAAATTATATAAGAACAATATGAACACCAAAAATAAATTTTTTTATTACATAAAGATATAAATTCTATGAAAAACTATAATTTTTTTTATAAACATGATACTATGACAAATTATACAACAATCATAAATCATAGAGTTGCCACAAATTCATCCATAATTTACAATGTAAATTGTGATGTTTTTGTCAACTAAATTAATATTTAGTAATTTAAAGATCCACGTGATTTTGAATAGTAAAAATTTATTTTCGTACATAAGCATCTGATCATTACTACTTTCAATACCTAATAAACATAAACATCATCATGCTAACATAAACATAACCATAAGTTTTAACAAAAACGTACATGCATCATCATCATTTTCAAAATATAAACATAAACATACAATTATTATCATTGTTAGAATATAACAAACATAAAAATAGACACCATCATATATACCATCATACCGTCAATAACATAAAACAAAAAATAAGAATGAATGTACCATCATAAAAATTACGTCACATATTCAAGTAACATATACAACTAACATATGTAAAAATCATCTAACACACATATCTAATAATAAACATAAACATAATTAACGTTCCATGATCAGCATTTTCAGCACATAAATAATTAAACATCAACATAAACATGAAAATGTAGTATATTTTTTTTCCTTGAAAAAAAAGCATAATTGTATTTCATCAACCGAGCTCAAAATTACATTCTGTATATTCACATAAATGTGAATTGCTATTCAACAAAGGAATCTTGATGAGGCATCCAAGCCTACTTTCATACTTCAATAAGAGCAAATCAAAACTTTTCACTGATTTACATCAAAATTTACAAAAAAAGAAATATGATGTCCGAGTAGACATTAGTTTTCAGATTATTTAGCAGAGTGACTAGAATAATAACATAGAGTATCATATGCCTGAGTATATATCAAAAATAAAAAAGGAACTAAAAGCAAACAATGTTGATCAATCGATGAAGCCTTCGATGGTAGTATTCCTTGGTGAGGCCCTCCCTGAACTCCTTCACTTTCCAGGTCCCCAAGGCCATTTGCATCCCCTCTTTTGAGGCTTGGTCCACCTTTTGGTTATTTTCCCCAGGAAAGGAGTCTCCGACAACTGTAGAGCCTCCACCAATTGGCCATATTCCACCGCCGATGGAATAACCGAAGCTTCCTCCTCCTAGTTGTTGTTTCTGAATTCCTCACTAGCAGGTTCACTTCCTAGGTCAAGTGAGGAAGAAAAATGAGATGAGGTAAAAATAGAGCCTTCCTCCACCCTTGCACCTATCACCATTTCAGCTCTGTGTTTTCGTCGACCATTAAGAGTGCATAAAGGGAGTCTCCACTCCTTCATAGGATATCCATAGGCATGGAATCTACGACAACAAAAATACGCATTTTCATAGTCCAACATTTACTTGATCATACATGACCCCTAACTAAGACACATTTCTTCCACCATCCCCTCCCTATCATTAATATTGACCAAAATACGTGCCACCTACCTCTGTTTGGTCTCCACAAAAGACATATAATCTTCAAGGAAGGTGCCAGGGAGATTACCTATATTGCACAAATTCTCTTCCGACCAGTAGTGCAGCAGTAGACCCGGTAAACGAACCCATAGAGGCACATAATCAACTCTTTCATGATTAGCATAAAAAAGTGGATTCCAAGGTTTGAGAAGGAGCAGAGTATGGTCCATGTCCTAGTTTCGATTCATAATCCACTACACATGATCCTCTTATCTGAAATGGAAAACAAACCACCCTCGAGAGAGGGTCACAACCTCCGGTACATACCCAATAGTTGCACACCAATTCGCTTCTGCCCACTCAACCACTGTGTTGAGTGCAAAATTCCTCCCCATGGCCCTTCCCAACAAATTCCTATTCGACATTATCAAAACCTTCTCCCAGCCAATATCCTTCCCCAGGACGTAATTGAACCCCACCTTCCGAGATTTCATCTAGCTCTTCTTATTCCACTTCACCAGATCCCTCCTGGGCTCCTTATCATCCGAGTCACTATTGAGGCCTGAACCCTTACCCCTCCCACCACCAGAAAGAGGGTCATCTATTGGGTGTGTTATAATGTCTAGATTAATTCACCAAATATTTAATTATTGACCGAGGTTGGTAGGCTTAGAGTTGACACAAAATATAGGCGAAGGTAGAGGAGTTCCTATGGTGCAGTGGAAATATTCTAAAAAACAAAAGATTGAAATATCTTTCAAAATGAATAACCGAATCAAACTCCTAAGAATTCAATTATTAAGGTAATTAAACTGGAACAAAATATTAAACTAAATAATTGACAATTTATTTTATAAGTAAATAACTTTAAACTGAAAAACATACTATCAACAACTAATCTTTAAATGGGAAACTAAGATCCAAGGAAGACCTAATTGATATCCAGGTAGAAAACTTAATAAAATAAGCAAGTAGAAAACTTAATAAAGAAAATTAAATAAAAAGAAACTAATAAATAAAATTAAATAAAAAGAAACAAGTAGAAAACTTAATAGGAATGTCTTTGAATTCTATCCTACAAGTCTCTTTTCAGTAATCACACAGTGAAAAAGGAATAACCTGAAAACATACTAAGGATAACACATCCAATACTGAATTTTACATGTAAATGGATAAGTCAATCCAAAGGCATAAACACAAAACAATACATCGGTAAAAAGAAATTAGAAACAAATTCAAGAAACAAAACATAAAATAGCTTAACACATGTTTAGTGTGAAAAGAAGTAAGGAAACTTTTAATAAATAACCTAAAACAATCCAATTTAACTTTAATGTTAAATATAACTACAATCTAACTATCTCAATCAAAGCATACTTCAAACATTAAAGAAATAGAACTGAAAGCAATCTCAAAACACATGAAAAACACTAAAAATGAAACTATGAGCTAAATGACAAACTGAACTGTAGGTCTGAAAGGGGTGGCTGAATGACAGTTTAAACAGACTATCCGAATGACAGTCTGCATAGTTAAAATGACATAAATGAACCTAAATGATCTAATCTTCAGCTCAATTCATGCAGATGTAAATCTAATGCATAAAGGCAATAAGTAAACCTACTTACTAAGTGAATTTAACATTGAAATAAACTTAAACAAGTTCATGAAAATAAAGAGATCATTGCATGTTGATAAATAAACCGAAATTTCAATTGCATAAACTTGAAACAGAAAGGAAATAAACAGAACTGAAATTCTATTCTATCTAATTGCAAATACTGAACAGTAGACTAGAAATGAAATGACTGAAAGAAAATGGAAAGCAAACTATGTGCGCAATCTAGTTATTTAATTTTGGAAATAAAATGCATTACAGGAAGCAAATGAAATAATAAAACTAACTGGAAACAAAACTAACTACAACAAAAAATATGAAAGAAATAAACACGAAAAGGGAAGAAATATATGGTTGATGAGGGGCCCCCTCAGCAATCAGGGGTGATGCCTGGCTAACTTCTACTCAAACACAATCATCAACAACAAAGCATACAGCTCTTTATTCAAATGATGGAACACAAATACAATGTGCTCAAGAACAACAAATCAAAGAATGAACTGATAAAACTGCGAGCTAACTGAGCTCTCACGTAGATGCTAGTATATATAGTTGCTTACAGAAATGAGCAAGTCGACTGCTCTCTAAATTTAGTCGATCATTATGACATCTAAACAATCACAGGCCAATGCACAATCATCCTCCCTTCTTCAGCGTGAGTCTAGTTCTATTCATTGGAAAGTGTAACACATAGGCTCCCTCTCCATTGCAAACAGTTCTCATATGTGGCGCATAGCTCCTTCCTTAGTGCAGGAGGTGGACTGGTGGTGAGCAGAGGAGAGTGCATAGGCGAGTCTCCTAGAACGTGGGCTAATACATCAACCAAACAAATGGATTGTTGGTGAGGTGTCAACAAAGGAGGCTACAGGCTGGAAGATCATCTAGAAGCAAGCTTCATTACCCAGACGTATGGACACTAAATAGTTCATAGGTTGTTTCAATCATTTTAATTCCTGAAATCAATTCTCAACAGCGCGCAGTCTAGTTAGCGATCTGGACAAAAAGATGAACAACGAGCTAGATCGTGAGCTGGATATGTTGGGCATAGATCTAGGACTAACGAAATGTTTGTTTGTTGGTGTGCTTAAGGACTATGGTATGCAGTAACAATATTTAAATTCCTGGAAACTTGCCAACGCGTTTTGTGCAGCGAGCTGGATGATGAGTTGGACGTGTTGTGCACATGGCAAGCTGAATGCATGCTTGTTGTTAATTTTCCCCAAAAAGATTATATAACCTGCAAACAAATATACAAATCAATTAATATATCAAATACACTTCAATAATGTCAATTTTAATTAATAAAATCATAAAATGATAATAATAAATGGATTTTATATAAACCTTAAATTCATACATACCTGGGTTGAATAGTGATATGTGTGACATAAAATATGCAAAAAGAGAATAAAACATATGCTTAATTAAGTAATTTAACTGCCAAAAATGATAACAAATCTAGGATCAACATTCCCCCAAACCGGATAAATGCCAGGTTACACTGAGCAAAAAGAAATATTACCGATCACACTGTCATAGTGAATTTTGAGACGTGAGCCAACAACGGGCGTATACATAAGTGAGTAAGTTCGTAAGGTTTAAAATTAATTCAACCATGTCCAAAGTAAAACTTTGGAGAGGTTGAACATATGACATCAAAAGTATAAATCACATTTATAATCAAGAAAATTGGTCATTTGATAGTTTACATGCATGATTGGGTAAGAAGATAAGGTTGTCAATAATGAAATGATAAGAAAAATTTCTAGGCATCCACATGAAGGTAAAAAATTTATTTGCCAAAAAACAAAATTTGGTTAGCAAATTTTAATCATAAGTGATATGATCTTAGAATGTTTTATTTAGATCATCGTTTGGTATTTCATTTGGACCTTCATTCGATCTTTCATATAGTTCTCCATATTGATTTTTCTATAAAAAATATGCTTCATGCTATAATCAAGTTCCACTGCTTATATTATCTTGAAAACACTTATCATTTGTCACAGATAAATAGATCTGTCAAAAATAATGAAAAGTAAAAACAATCTATTTTTTCCCAATCCTTTCCCCCAAACCAAAGATATGGCATGTTCTCAAGCCATTAAAGAGAGAAGAATTGATTGTTTCATTAAAATAAAAATTAAAGAGTTCTATTGTGTTGTTTTATTAGTTTGTAAGAAAAAGAAAAACTAACTAGTAAATGGAAATGATTCAGATATGTCTATTCATGAAAAATAGAATAGTGCTTAGAACAACCGCTTGAATCATAATAGCCAAAAGAATGCCACAGGAAAAGCTAGTCATCTATGCCTTATTTTAAAGATATCTTGTCATCACAAAATTTTTAAGTTTACCCCGGAGTGTGTGAGATTTACAGTCTATGGGTCCCATTTCTAGGATAATGACATCCTAGGTATATGTTGAATTAGATGGCCAGGGTCAAGCCTAACTTACAACCATTCTCAAACGACATGTTAAACAATTGGATATGAAATGTTTATTCATAAATTCTAAAAAAATTTCTTTATATGATCATTGTTTTACGAACTATGTGCATGGTAGTGCATTAACCAGATCTCTTTTACCAGGTATTGTCCCACTGCCAGTAGGCCTGTTCATTACCCCGGCGGGTTTACCTTGGTGCCATGTAAGCATAGTCCCGCTGCGAGTGAGCCTGTTCAGTACCTCGACGGGTTTACTTGCATTTATCAAGCTTCCGTGTTTTAAGTTTTTACTTAGCATTGAATCGGTTCCAGCAGGCATGTTCGATACCCCGATGGGTTTGCCTTAAATAATGATATTAAATATATGGAAGTTGATTTCTCTAGAGCTTGTTAAGTCCTGCTAAACACATAATTCAATTTTTGTAAAATAAACTTATAAGTGATTTCATAATGGCCATAACCATAGATCATGTCAAAAGAGAATAACTTAAAGTTGTTCTTTAACCTTACAATCCTTCTTCTTCATAAAAATTAATGTTCCCCACAGGCAAAAATTCCACTTACTCTCGAATTGTCACCAAAATATACGAGAGACAAGTTTTGATAACAAGCATAAGATGAACTAGTAATCCATAGGTGTAAGATGAGAATGTGAAAAATATAATAATGAAATTAGGTCTTTCAAGCAACTATTAAAAAAAACAAATAAAAAATATACATGTTTGAATCAAAATACCAAAAACCATATGAATCATAGAAGAACTGGTTAAGAATGATATATAGAGCGTTGTAATTTTTTTAATTTTTACTATAACCTACCAATTTCAAAAGTACCCCAAGAAAGGTTAAGATACCTGATGAGTTTTTTAGCATACTTCCATTTTTCAAGTAATACTCCATGAGCTGCTTACAGATATAGAATACTTGTAATAAAACTGCAAAACCACTTGTTAGATGATTCAATTTATTCATGAAAACATATATAAAAAAAGAAAGAGTCCCTTGTAAACAATCTATTAGAAATGATTCTTATTTATTCAAAGAACACACATATTTACATATATACAAATGATGATAACCCAACATACTTTTTAAAGATCAGGAGGGGGAGGAATAGCTTCCCCTTCGACTAATTCCATTTCATTCTACTGCAAAAAATTCTGTATAAAATCCTATTTAGATGTCGGTTGGTGATAAAGTCTGAGTCTATGTCCATTTACTACAAAGGAAATTTGTGAGCCATCAATTGTCTTAATTTTTACTCACCCATTTTCAAAAGTTGTAACTACTTCATATGGGCCCATCCAACGGGTAGTTAACTTTCCTTTGAAATTTTTAAACCGTGAATTGAATACTAGTGCCGAATCTCAAGTATTAAATTGCTTTTGCTTAAGAAATTTATCATGCCATGTCTTTTGTTGATTCTGTATTAGCATGGTTCTTTGGAGTGCATCTTGTCTGATCTCGTCTAAGTCATTAATCTATAATATTTGTTGTTTATGTGCTTCATCCAAATTCATGCCTAATTGTGCTGCCATATGAAAGGTTTTAACTTGAAATTCAATCGGTAAAAGGACTTGTTTTCCATTCACTAACTCATAGGGGGTATGTTCGGTAGTGTTTGTCCATGTTATCCTATAGGCCCATAAATCCTTTGGGATTCTATCTTCCCAATCCTTATGATGAAAGTGAATGGTTGGTTAAAATGGCTTATAATACTTTATTAGTCGATTCTACTTGACCATTAGCTTGAGGGTGATAAGGTGAAGATTTGCAATGTTGGATGCCATATTTCGTAGTAAGTTCTTTCATTAATTTAGAAGTAAATTGAGCACCTTGATCTATGAAAATTTCTCTAGGTACACTAAATCGGGTGAATATTTCTTCATATATGAATTCTACCACCGATTTCTTTGTGGCCCTAAACAAAGCTTTAGATTCTACCCATTTGGTGACATAATCCATGCAAAATAGGATATATTTATTTTTACAAGACATGAGAGAAATTGGTCGTACAAAATCAAGAGCCCATTTCTTCTGAGGGTTCAATCATGACTTGGGGTTGTAGGGGCATTTGATCAAATGACATAGGTCTACCCATTCTTTGGAAACTATCGCATCCTTTGACATATTTGGCAGCATCGTTAAAAATGCTTGGCGAATAATAACCAAAATGTAATACTTTGTATGTCGTCCTCTTATCAGAAAAATGTCCTCCACATGGCCCATCATGGCATGCATGGAGGATGTCTGTCATTTCATCCTCTCACATGCATCATCAAATAATAATATCTGGACTAGTGCAAAAGAGATAGTTATCAACCCAAGAATAATTGGAACTTTGAACTATAATACGATGCTTCTCATGTGGGGACAAATGGTTTGGTATTTTCCCAGTTGCTAAATAATCAGAAATATCTGCAAACCAAGGGGTTTGAATGGATATAGGAAATAAATGTTCATTAGGAAAAGTGTCGTCAAGTAGTTTAGTACCATCTTCATGTTGAATACGGGAAAGGAAATCTGCTACTAGTTTTTCTTTACCAGGTCAGTCAATGACAGTAATCTTAAATTCTTGCAATAGAAGAAGCCACCGAGTCACTCTACCATTTGTAATTGGTTTATTAATTAGAAATATAATGGCAAAGTGATCGGTATGTACAAAAACTTAATAACTTGTAATGTAATGGAAAAATTTATTAATAGAATAAACCACTGCCAAAAATTCTTTTTCAGTAACAGTGTAATTAAGTTCAACAAGAGTCAAATTCTTACTAATAAAATAAATGGCATAAGGTGCTTGTCCCTCTTTTTTTCCTAGGACTCCTCCTATGGCCATATCATAGGCATAGGTGGATATATGAAAAGGAAGGGACCAATCAGGACCCCTGAGTATTGGTGCCATCGATATTTTAGCTTTTAGAATTTCAAAAGAATTTTGACAAGATTCTGTCCACTGGAATTCTATGTCCTTTATAAATAATTTAAACATTGGTGTATCTATTTTAGTGAAATTTTCAATAAAGTGACGGTAATAGCTCACATGACCAATAAAGATTCTTACCTCTTTCTGAGTTTTGGGAGAGGGAATGCCAACAATTACTTCGATCTTCGTAGGATCTACCTTAATTCCTTGGGAGGAAACATGGTGTCCTAAAACTATACCTTCTGTCAGTAACATTTTACATTTTTCATGACTAAGGGATAAATTCATTTCTTGACATTGGATCAAGACCTTCTCGAGGTTGTCAAGGGCTTCTTGAAAGGTATTACCATAGGCCATAAAATCATCCATGTATACCTCCACACAGTCATGTATAAGATCAGAAAAGATTCCTAAGACTGCTCGCTAAAACGTGGCAGGTGCATTACATAGGCCAAATGGAAAAACTCGATAAGCATATGTTCCCCAAGGGCATGTAAAAGTGGTATTGTCTTGATCTTCTGGTGCTATTAAAATCTGGTTGTAACCACTATATCCGTTAAGAAAGGAAAAACATTGTTTACCTAACAAGGTATCTAACACTTGATCAATAAAAGGTAAAGGAAAGTATTCTTTAAGTGTAGCTCTGTTTAGCTCCCTAAAATCAACACAAATGTGCCATTTCCCTGTGAGTTTCTTTGGGACTACTACTAAAGGAGACACCCATTTACTATCAAAGATAGGATAGATGAAACCAACAGTGAGGAGTTTTTGTAATTCTTCTTTTACTATATCCTTTAGAACAAGATTCATCCTCCTCTGTGGCTGCATTACAGGTGACATGCTTGGATCCATATAAATATGGTGAATACAGGTGTCAAGGTGTATTCCCATGCAAATTATCCTTCTTGTTTCTTGAGAACTTTAAGCAGTTGTGCTTGTTGGTTTTCACTTAATCCTATTTTTATATGTAGAATTTTTTCAGGGCCGAAATCACAAGGTATGGTATAGGGTCTTGTATGCTCTTCAATCGTGAAGGTACAAGGTGTCTCTAAAATCATTGGGAAAGCCATATTCTCTTGAAAATCATCTCCAAAAATTTGATTAAAGCGAGCAAAAGACTAAGGGAAATATGTACAGGTTGTTGAAGAAACAAACCGATTTAATACATTCTCAGTGGTTTGCTCCTGAAGTGCCCAAGAGAAATCACTAGGAAGGGAGAGGTCATCAAAGTCCTCGTCCCTGAAAGAACAGTTTAGCCACCATGAATTTTTAGTTCTTGTCTATGCTGGGGGGTATAAAATAAGTCTCTGTGTAGACAACCCATTGGAAATAGTCATCTCTCCATCCTTACATCCTATGAAAGCATTTGCGGTAGCTAACCATCGTCTTCCAAAGATAATAGGATTCCCTTTAGAAGGATCCTTTTATTCTATGACTATAAAGTCAACAGGGTATTCCCATGAGGCTACTGATACAACAATGTCATCCAGGACTCCAGTAGGTTTTACCGTAGTATGATCTGCTAGTTCTAGGATAGAAGGAGTAGGTAGGATAAATTGTCCTAACTGTAAAACTTCTAAAACTACGGTGGTCATCATGTTAATAGTGAATCCTAAATCGATTAATTTATTTTCTATGGTGGTGTTTTTTATAGGTACAATCACCACTGGGGCTCCTGGATTTGTATATTTTTCAATCTGAGACTAATCTGTCATACATTTAGACATCTCTCCTATAACATGAATTGTGAGAGGGTCCTTTTAATTTTTCCCTAAGCGTTTAACACATAGCTCCTTTATTACCTTATTGTAGATTGGTATGTCTTTGATAGCTTGTAATAGTGGTATTTTGATACATATATTCTTTAATTAATTCAAAATGTTATACTCCAGATGAACTACAGGTTTTTCTATCACTAGTCTTTCTGGAAATGGAGGAACTCTTTGCTCCTGAATAGTTTCTTGTGGAGGATGGGTGTGTACTGGAACCTTTGGAATGTTCACATCCTCCAAAATGGCATCATTCATGGGTTCATTTGAATCCTCTTCTTCTTCATTTGCTTCATGAATGATGACTGATGACTTGGGTTTATCATTCACAACTCTTCCTGGTTATAATTGAATTTCATGTACAGGTACAGTCGAAATAAGGTATGATGGAAGAGTTTGAAAATCAATGCTATTAAGAGCTTGATTTGGTTTATTATTAGGGTTAGGTACCGAATGTGAAGGTATTAATGAAGGTCGAATAGGATTTGTGTTCTGAAAATGATGAGGTTGTTGTGTGATAAAAGGAACTAGAGGTACAAATCTAGGGGAAATTTGTTGGAAATTTGTTTGATGCGGAGGATAAGGATGTTTAGGTGGAGGGATAGGTTGTGACTGAGGATATGGTTGTCCTTTCCACCCTTGTGGCCAATATTGTTGTTGTGGAAATTGAGGAGGAGGGTACTAGGGTGGCCAATTCTGCCAACTTGAATTGTTCCATTGTTGAGGTGGTTAATATGGAGGATAATAGAGTGGAGGTTGCCGTGGAAATTTCTAATATGATGGTTGGTCTCTAGGTTTCCAAGGAGGCCTCCTAGATGTTTCAGCTACATCCCCACTCTTATATATGGCTTGCAACCCAGGCAAGGATGGGCAGTTATTTGTTGGATGTTCTTCTGTACAGATGTGACATATGGAGATGTTGTTTAATGGACATTCCCTTTGGGGATGTTTGGTTCTACATCTTGGACAAAAGATACTCATTGCTCCTCATTCTTCATCCTGCCTTTTCTTGGCTTGTAAATCATAGTTGAGAACCCATTGCTCCTAATATATCATTTTTAAAGTTCTCCAATAGGTTTCCTAATTCTACTTTTGTAAATCCACCTGAACTAGGGATGTTTCCTCTTACATTTCTACTATAAGGTTCTCAAAACAATTTTGAAACTTTTCCCCTACTCTTAGAATAATTTTTACACATCTCACCGATTTGTGCAAAATTTGTATGAGAAATATCGCCAGCTCCCATGAGATTAAGACTTTCTAATAAGTCCTCAGAGATCCCCTTAAGGAAACGTGTACGTACTGCATCTTCTCAGAGGTCGCTATATTTTGATTTATGTAATGTATAAACGAAACTTTCGAGATAATCCCGCAGGATCTCGTCTTCAAGTTGTTGTATCTTGAATATATCATGTCGAGAGTCCTTAGGTTCGTAATACTCTTGATATTTTCACAAGACTGAATTTTTCATATCATCGCAAGTCCTGATAGTGAATTCCCTAATCCCATGAACCATCTCAAGGAGGAATATTTTAGTGTAGTGGGAAAGAGTTTTAGTTTGTGGGCATCTTGTAGATTATTATAGCTCCTACAAAGGATATCGAACTCGAACAGGAATGTGTCCAGGTCCTCATTAATTTTTCCATAGAAAGTAGGTAAGGAGGAAGGAGGAATATTTTTCATAGTTACATCCTGCATCATATCTAAAATAGGGAACCCCAAGGTAGCCTCAGTTCGATTTTCCCCTTCTCCTTCATCATTTATAACTTCATTGTGATCTTCATTTTCTCCTCGCCTCTTCATATAAGCTGGATTCTTAACATAAATATACCTAGGAGGATCCTTTCGAGGTGATAATGGGGCGTCCCAACGCTCTTTTTTGGGAGAGATCTTCCTCTGATCAACAATGTTTTTATTGAATCTTAGAGGGATAGTAGGTTCTACTATGGAAGTTTCAATTTGTGAGATGACTGGATCTATGGAGGTTCCAAAGAGAGCTTTTACTTGGGCAAGATCAACAAAGTCAACGGAATTCGTATCTCCTACTAGTGAAAAAGTTGTATTATTTGGATTCAAGACTAGTGCAGGGTTAGAGGTTTCTAGTGGCTGATCCTCTTGAACTTCCTCAGGAATGAGGTCCTTTGGACCTCCTTCCAAGGTTCCTTCTCCTTCTATGGCTTCTCCGGTAAGATCTCCTGAGAGAGTCTCCTTAGGTTTCAGGGTAGAACTACTTCCTATAGGCGTCTTTCGATACCTTTTTGCTAAGTTAGTGGTTGGAGTATTGCATCCCCTATGAAAGTTAGTAGGAATTCTAATAATTTTTTCCTGTCTTAACAAATCTACCCTGAGGATCTCTAAGTCTGCTCATGAAAAACTCTAAACTAAAAGAAAACTATACTGCTAGTGTTGCTTGATTTGGGGGCACCTGTTAAAACATATGCGTGGGTTCTTACCTCTCGTCTTACTGCTCCCCCGCCACCAACCTATTGATAAGATTCATACAGAATTCTATCTACCTTACATAACAACTCCTTGGAAATAGCGCCAAAATCTTGGTGTGTGTTATAATGTCTAGATTAATTCACCTAATATTTAATTATCGACTGAGTTTGGTAGGCTTAGAGTTGACACAAAATATATGCGAAGGTAGAGGGGTTCCTATGGTGTCATGGAAATATTCTAACAAACAAAATATTGAAAGATCCTTCAAAAAGAAAAACTGAGTCAAACTCCTAAGAATTCAATTATTAAGGTAATTAAACAGGAACGAAATATTAAACTAAATAATTGACAATTTATTTTATAAGTAAATAACTTTAAACTGAAAAAGATACTATCAACAACTAATATTTAAATGGGAAACTAAGATGCAAGGAAGACCTAATTAATTATCAATTAGAAAACTTAATAAAATAAGCAAGTAGAAAACTTAATAAAGAAAATTAAATAAAAATAAACAAATAAAGAAAATTAAATAAAAAGAAACAAGTAGAAAAATTAATAGGAATGTCTTTGAATTATGTCCTACAAGTATCTTTTCAGTAATCACACAGTGAAAAAGGAATAACCTGAAAACATATTAAGGATAACACATACAATACTCAATTTTACATGCAAACGGATAAATCAATCCAAAGGCATAAACACAAAACAATACATCAGTAAAAAGAAATCAGAAACAAACTCAAGAAACCAACCATAAAATAGCTTAACACATATTTAGGGTGAAAAGAAGTAAGGAAACTTTTAATAAATAACCTAAAACAATCCAATTTAACTTTAATGTTAAATAGAACTACCATCTAACTATCTCAATCAAAGCATACTTCAACATTAAAGAAACAAAACTAAAAACAATCTCAAAACACATGAAAAACACTAAAACGAAACTATAGAACGAATGACAGACTGAACTATAGGTTTGAAAAGGGTGGCTGAATGACAGAATGAACTATAGGTCTGAAAGGGGTGGCTGAATGACAGTTTAAATAGGCTGTTTGAATGACAATCTGCACAGTTAAAATGACATAAATTAACCTAAATGATCTAATCTTTAGGTGAATTCATGCATATGTAAATCTAATGCATAAAGGAAATAAGTAAACCTACTTACTAAGTGAATTTAACATTGAAATAAACTTAAACAAATTCATGACAATAAAGAGATCATTGCATGTTAATAAATAAACTGAAATTTAAATTGCATAAACTGGAAGCAGAAAGGAAATAAATAGAACTGAAATTCTATTCTATCTAATTGCAAATACTGAACAGTAGACTGGAAATGAAATGACTGAAAGCAAATGGAAAGAAAACTATGAGCACAATCTATTTATTTAATTCTGGAGATAAAATGCATTAGAGGAAGCAAATGAAATAATAAAACTAACTGGAAACTAAACTAACTACAACAGAAAAGATGAAAGAAATAAACAAGAAAAGGGAGAAAACCTCGGGCTGATGAGGGGCCCTCTCAGCAATCAGGGGTGATTCCTGGCTAAATTCTACTCAAATGCAATCATCAACAACAAAGCATACATCTCTTTATTCAAACGATGGAACAAAAATACAATGTGCTCAAGAACAACAAATTAAAGCACGAACCGATAAAACTGTGAGCTAACTAAGCTCTCACGTAGAGGCTGGTATATATAGTTGTTTACAGAGATGAGCAAGTCGACCCTTTAGTGGTCGAATTCGCTCTAAATTTAGTCGATCATTATGGCATCTAACAAATCGCAGGCCAACGCATAGTCATCCTCCCTTCTTCAGTGCGAGTCTGGTTCTCTTCATTGGACAATGTAATGTAAAGGCTCCCTCTCCATTGCAAACAGTTCTCAGATGTGGTGCACGGCTCCTACCTTAGCACAGAAAGTGGACTGGTGGCGAGCAGAGGAGAGCGCATAGGTGAGTCTTCTAGAACGTAGGCTAATACATCAACCCAACATGTGGACTATTGGTGAGGTGTTGATGAAGAAGGCTGTAGGCTGGTGGATCATCTATAAGTAATCTTCATTACCCAGATGCCTGGATAGTAAATAGTTCGCAGGATGTTTCAATCGTTTTAATGCCTAAAATCAATTCTCAATAGCGCACAGTCTGGTTAGCAATCTAGATGGAAAGCTGAATAGCAAGTTGGATCGTGAGTTGGATATGCTGGGCACAGATCTAGGATGAAAAAAATGTCTGTTTGTTGGTGCTCGTAAGGACTATGGTCTATAGTAACATTATTTAAATTCCTGGAAACCTACCAACGAGTTTTGCGTAGCGAGCTGGATGACGAGTTGGACATGTTGTGCGCATGGCAAGTTAAATGTGTGCTTGTTGTTAATTTTCCCCAAAAGATTATATAAACTGCAAACAAATATACAAATCAATTAATATATCAAATGCGCTTCAATAATGTCAATTTTAATTAATAAAATCATAAAATGATAATAATAAATGGATTTTATATAAACCTTAAATTCATACATACCTAGGCTAAATAGTGATTTGCGTGACATAAAATATGCAAAAAGATAAAAAAAAATATGCTTAAATAAGTAATTTAATTGCCAAAAATGATAACAAATCTAGGATCAACATCGTTACTCTTTATCGAGTCCCCAATGTAACCAATCAGTTCTCCCCGAACATTCTCCCCCACCGTCCCACCACCAGAACCACTCCCCATCATAACAAAAAGGCCCACACCACCTAAGTCCATGGCCCCAAAGCCTTCATCAAATCTGACATCGCCCTGAGTCTCCACAGAAAAAACTGAGGGCAAGCTGAAACCAGCTTGACCCCCCATAGCATTCCATCCAGCCCTCCCTAATAGCTCCACCTAGTGGTTTTCTGTTGTGAAAAATTGACTGCCATCATGAGGCGCTGCCGACGAACTCGATAAAACCAGAAAATTGGAAGGAGAGAATACCACCTCCATTTGTACAGTTTGAGTGCAATCCAAGGCTGTTTCACCAAACCCAAGATGTGGAATCCATTCCACATCTCCCAACTCCTTTCCACATAGAAACCTCCATAAATCCCTCTCTTCCAGTTGTTCACAGGGAAGAACCCCTAGGTCACCACCTGTCATGCTAATCATTAAGGTGTAACCGTCAACAAATTCCCAAGAAAATAGGAAACCCAAGGTGCAGACCATGACTTCTATCCGCTTCAGCCAGTAAAAATCCACAGTAAAAAATTCTTAACCCTAGCACCTCCAAGATAAGAAAAGTAAAAATAAACCAGTTACTCAAACAATGAGTACACGACCCTCCACGAAATTCCCATAAATCCAGCTACACATGTAATTAAAATGATGACATGTGACCAACAATGGAAGGCCCCTGTCAGCACTATATGGCTGTACAACCACCTAGAAACCCTAGTCGCCATCGTTATCCCAAATTACCCACCTCCTATGCCACCAAGAACCAACCTAATGCTCATGAAAAATGTAGTATTAGTATATATATATATATATATATATATATGAACATATATAACATCAAAGTCATCATACAATATGTCAAATGTACTATATCTCTAGTGCAATAATTCCTATGAAATATCTGCTCCACCTCCACTAGTAGAGGCATCATCAGTGTCTTTTTGACCAGAGCTATATGCATCATCACCTCCACCAATAGAGTTAGAGCAAGTATCAACACCTCTCCCAACAGTGCTAGAGGCATCAATACCTTTACTAGAAAGAAAAAGAGATATGAGACCAGGAGGGGTAGGCCCATCAAGATGAAGTGTACGATCATCTCTGAGAATCTCTAAAATATAAATGAGTGAAGTAGGAACTTGTGGATGTTCAATTCGATGAGTAGGATTGAAGGTTCAGTTGAAAAATATTAGAGGATATGATAACGTAGGATTGAGAGGATGTTCGAGTATGAGTAGAGGAATAGATGATTAAGGAGGTAGAGGAGGAGGAGGTTGATGAGACATCATAGGTAGAGGAAGAAGAGGTGGATGAGATGTCAAAGGTGGAGGGGGAGGAGGTGGAGGTTGAGGAGGACGAGAAATCGATGTGGATGCACTCATATGATGATGAAATACTATGATTGATACCAAATAAAATATTGCAAGCACAAAAATGTGTTGCACCAAGCTCCTCATATCCTAAGGAAGAATTATCCGCAACTCTGCATGGCGAGGGTCCTTAATAATGCAAATCAATTGTATAGGACAAACCCCTTGATCCTGCAACATCATAGACAACTTATCTATGATGTCCTATCAGAACTTCTCATCTGGCCTACATCAAAGGACAAGTACGGATAAATGGGGTTTAGGATGATTAGCATCAAGATCCACATCCTCCTCAACCTGAATTGGAGGAGGCATCACATCACCATCAAATGTACCAACATTTGTAAAATATATAGTAAACAATAATAATCATACAATTTCATTAAACATGAATTTAATATAAAAATTTAAATATTTTTTTCATTAAGTATAAAAATAATAAAATGCAACTAGATTAATTCAAACATAATGCTAAATTTACCTCTATCATCTACAAGCTCATCATGAGTGACTAAGACGTTGGGACACCCTCTCCAATCCAAGATGGAATATGGATATGGAACCATGTATAATCTTAGTGGCTCATCACTACCTAGCATATATATATCACATTTGCGGTGATCCTCACCGGAAAGTCAAGGTTTCCCCTCTTGTGCATCATCTACCTCCACATGTGCATACACACATCTATGATCAACCTAGGAGGGTACCTATCAAAATATGGCATGGTGGATAGAAATATCTTAGAAAATAAAAAAAACAATTATGAATCGAAAGGGAATTTTTCCCTCCCTTCAATAGATGCACGGCATCAAATAAGATCATAACAAGACTGTTGTAAAAAAATAGTAGACCACCTAACACATCTAGGTTGCTGCAATAAAGAATCAACATAATATAATAGAGGGCATCTAATGTCTTTCCCATAAATGGTGATATGCAATGGTTTTCATTAACAAAGAGAGGAACCTAACATCCTCTCTTCTAAAATAATCAATGGAGCGCTTCCCACCACTAACCTAAAACTGAGCAGGATCAAGCATGTTTTTTATCAACATAACTCTGAACATATACTAGATGAGTTGATGATATAGCTCCAACTAGGACCTCAGGGAACTAAGGAAAGTACTCACCTCTCCTAGAGAGCCGAGTGATAAAATATATGTCTTCCTTAGTGTGTCGGAACCACTGATTTGGACCAACTCAAAACGTCTTCATACGATGATCCTAGTGTGTGATCAACTAGGTGAGGAATGTAGTGTTTCCCTTGATGGATGTGGCATCCTGAAAGAAATTGAGGAGGACAAAAACTATCAATAGGTTTCTTGTATGTGGAGTAATAGGAGGAGGGTATAAATATCCCTTCCTCTCTTTCACATCCCACTCACTCCAGAATTTGTATTGTTCAACCTAAGATTCCTACTGTTGCATTGCCTTATGATGCTTATGTCTCTGTTTCACATATAATGATGCAGGGGCATCATACACAGGACCGAATGATGACTATAGGTAATAAGAAGCCAACTAGGAGGAGGATGACGACCTTCCAGGAAAGGATTAGGGTATTGTGTGAGCCCATACGGTTGGGTTGAGTCGAATAACCGACATAGAAGGTTGACAAGAATTGGTTGAGTCAGAGACTAGAAGTGGTGGTGAGTGGGTATAGTCAAGAATTCACAGTCTACAAGTATCAATTACAGGAATTGAGTTGTAGAGGAAGGTGTTTGATGAGGGAAATTGGCCGAGTTAAGACTAGGCAGGATACATATGAGTGGTTGCGGTCATGAGAGAAAAGTCAAACACCTTCTATGTGAAGGAAAGGGGTAGTTGAAACCTAGATGGCGATGAGTACTAGTAGTAAACCTGGGTTAGAAAACCAAGTTGTGCCATAGGTAGATCCTAGTCGAAGGACTAGGAAGTTGGTGGTGAGACCAACAAATAAAATATTGGCCATGGTGAAGTGGTAAAGAGAAGTTAGTGAAGATGATTGGGTTATATTCAAAGAAAGAGACTAGTTGTGATTGGATAAGAAGACAAATAGATTGATAAGTGAAGGGTTAGCATAGAAAAATAAGCATCACATGGATTCTAACCAAGAGTGGTTGATGGCAGGAAACAAGATGATGAAGAATCGAAGGGAGAAGTGGTCAACGACAAGTTGAACCGATGCATTTAGAAGTAGTGGAGAGAATGCCAATTAGGATGGAAGTAGTGTCATTTTAACACTAACGAAAGAGGGGAAGACCATTCCAGGTAGTAGTCTAGTCGATTTGAATTTTGACAATTGAAAGCGGGAGGAAGGTTGGTGTACAGATGGTCGAAGGAAGGTGATGAGTTCAAGGTCATAGAGGAGGGAGGACGAGAAGTTCCATAGTGAATATTTGAACATAAAATTGTTTACACGGTATTTTGTGAGTTATGAGTGTAGGAAACACCGAGCACACTGAGAGGGGGGTGAACAATGTGTATAGATTTTGTTACTTTTTCAATGTTAACAATCATAAGTATCTCATTCAATATTATGTAGAATACATTTTTATCATTATACATATCATCATATCATCATCACATAAGAAGCATAGAAAAACAAAATACACAAGTTTTTTACGTGGAAACCCAAGTCCTGGGGGGAAACCAAGGAATCCTTATAATAATAGTTTTCTATGACTAACTGGAAGGATGACACAACCCCCTTATTACAATTACTTCAATCCTCCAACTACAACTAGAAGGAGTCTACAACCCCTTATTTAAAGGCTCCAACCTGAAGGAAGATCCAACTCCCTGGTTCTCCGGCTACAATCGAAAGGAGGCTACAACCCCCTTTCCTTGCCCTGTCCTTCCACCCTGATATGAAGATAGAAACTATTGAACCATGAACACAGTGACCCTACAGACCCGATAATCAACACAAGTACTACACTGCACAATCTATACCACACTACAAAACCACTACCACTACTCATCATCTGATCACTACTCATTAACTGATCACTGTCCATTGTATCACACTTCTCATCAACCTATATAATCAACTTGTCCAATCAATTTGTACCAATTAATATGGTTCTCACATCAACTGACTCAGTTAATCTAAGTCTAACCATCTCCACACAGAAATCAGTCCACTTGAGTCAAACCAACTTATCATACAACTCAATCAGTCTAAGTCAGATCAACTGCACAGAAGGAAAATTATGCCAGTCCTTCTCAATTGAACCAACCTGTACCAAGATGGTTGTGTACCTGTTCCAAATCAATCATATTCTTCTATTAATCTAATCAAGTGCTCTGATAGTCAACCAACCCTTATTACTTGGCATAGTTCATCAAGTAAGAGACACATTTGAGAAACCAAGAGACTTCACTTACGTTCAACCAAACATCTTTCAATCACACTCAACTCAATGACACCACAACCAGCCTCAATCACAGTCAAGGAATACTCGATAGTTAAACATGATATGCCTCAACTAACTAACCTTGGCCAAGAAGATAAAAGACTTAACCAACTATGTCAAACTCTATAAATATCATAAACTCTTAGACACAAAAGGTTTTTTCACTCCACTCAAATCAAGTCAACAAATCAAACAAATATCAAGAAAATAGTCACTTACAATACTTTCAAAGGTTGTAATTAGCAGTCAATAATAGTCTAGCTCCACTTAGGTCAAGGACACAATGATAAACACTTGTCAAACTAGTTTTCAAAGAAAACACTTAGGTTGATCAAAGAAATCACTCACAAGATCTATTACTTACATTTCAACTTCTCATTCAATACTACACTATACAACAGTCAAGATAAACACCAAAATATATGCCAACAATATCAAAGATAATCATCAATATCTATATCAAGATCACATCAATATATAGTCCAATATAACCATCACCATATCCTCCATAACATATTCAATGACTTCAAATATATATACCAATATATAGGCTCATATACTAAGATCAAAGATGAACTCTATGTTAGATTTTAAACATTAAGCTAGCATTTCATTAGGATCTTTAACTGAGAGAACAACACACACAACAATCAAATGTAAGAGACAATGAACACAGTATTTTTCCTTGAGGAAACCATAAATGGAGAAAACCCCGCAACTTCCTCAGAGATAGAATCAACACCAAAGTGAGACCCAAAAATAGTAAGATGATCTTCTGACAACAGTAACCTCTTTCTTCCTTGCCCCAATGTCTTTCTCTTCCTCAGCTATGCGCTACAATTGAGTGTGAGTGAGTGTGTGATAAATAGAGAGGCTAGCTCTCTTTTTATAATAATTCCTGACTTGACTAAACCCAACTAGGGCCGACTTCACTAGGTGAGTCTAATACTAGTGCCCCGGAACTGCGGGGACTTTAACCCTTCGGAAATAGGAGAGTTAACCACCTTGACTTGACATGACTTGTTTACATTATAGAAACTTTCTGATAGGAACATCAGGGCATGCCATGACTCAAGTACATTACAAATACATCTCGGAATAAACATCAAGTTACAATACATAAGAAATACAAGTGAATACATTCCGAAGTTACAATTACATCAACACTCCCTCTTAACTAGGAAGGTATTCTCTCAACACAATTTATCAGCACAAGTCTTCTTCTCTGTATCATTTGGATCATCATCGAGTATTCATCATCTTCACCTTCAAGTCATCTCTATCTTCAAGTCACCTTCATATTCAAGTCATCTTCACTTGGATTTGGATCATCACTGGATTTGGATCATCATCACTGGATCTGGATCATCTCTGCTGGATCATCAACACTGAATCTTCATGGGTGCTATCTCATTATTCTTCTCATCACAGGAAGTTATATAGAGCTAGCCCTTTTTCATGCTGGTTGTAGGCCTACCCTCAGTGTAGGTCCTTTCCAGCACTTATATCTAACCCTAAGTCAAAATGGCCCACCCAACACTTACATCTAATCATGTAGGAACCAATCCTATAATCATATCAGAAAGGAAATTCCCAACACTCACATATGACCATGTAGGAACACCTCCCACAACCCTTTTGGAAAGGCCCAGCACTCACATCCGTCAACCAATGTTGGAAAGGATCAGCACTTACACTTGACCATGCGAAGAACCAATCCTCCATGCTAAAAGGCTCTGCACTTACATCTGACAACCAATGTCAGAAAGGCTCAACACTTATATTCGGCCATGCAAGGAACCAATCCTTCATGCCGAAAGGGCTCTGCACTTACATTTGACAACCAATGTCAGAAGGGCGTGCACTCACATCTGATCTTGTAGGAACCAATCCTACAGTCATATCAGAATGGCCCCCAGTCCCAAACTGAGCTACTTGGTAACTGACCAGGCACCTCCATTCCTAGAATGGAATTCAACACTTACTTCTGATCATGTAGGAACCAATCCTACACTCACATTAGAATGGCTCAGCACTCACATCTAACATGGAAGGAACTAATCCTCTCACCATGACAGAATGGCTCAGCCCTTACATCTGACCATGGAGGGAACCAATCCTCTCACCATGTTAGAATGGATTTGGGTCTCATCATTTCCCTTTGGAGGGAACCTCGATCTAGAGAACACCAAGCTTCTCCTTGAAGTACTCAAAATTCACCCTAGTCAATGGATTCATCAACACATCACCTATCTGTTCCTCTATCACAACATACTGGAGCTTCACTGCTCCTCTTTGCACCATATCCCTGATATAGTGATACTTGATCTCGATATGCTTCGACTTGTCATGGAACACTGGATTCTCTGAAAACTTCACGCAACTCTGGTTGTCACAATGTATACAAGTAGCATCCATTTGGAGATCAAATAAATCAGACAGTAGCTTCAAAAACCATACTACCTCACAACTAGCTGAACAAGCTGCAACATACTCTGCTTCAGCTGTACTCAGTGCCACATAGGATTGCTTCCTGCTAAACCAAGAGATCACACCTGATCCCATACTAAAGAAAAAACCTAAAGTGCTCTTCCTATTGATGGAACTTCCTGCCCAATCTGAATCAACATAACCCTCCAGGTTAATCTTCTGATTCACCTTCTAGTTGAGCCCATAATCAATTGTACCCCTCAGGTACCTCAGAATATGCTTTGCAGCAATCAAGTGAACATGTCTCGATTCTGTCAGGAACTGGCTTAAGGTGTTCAGAGCAAAGCAAATGTCTGGTGTCGTGTTCGTCAGATACATCAACGACCCAATCATCTGAGGATACATCATAACATCAACCATCTCTAATGAACCATCACTCAATAGCTTCAGGTTCGATTCCATAGGTGTGGTCACAGCCTTACAGTCCATCATCCCAAAACTCTTTAGGATCTCTACTGTATACTTCCCTTATCTGAGGGAGATTCCATCCGCATTCTGCCACACCTCCATGCCTAGAAATTAATGCATGATACCCAAGTCCTTCATTTTGAACTTGGCAGCAAGATTTCTCTTCGTATCAGAAATCAACCCATCCATACCTGTTACAAACACATCATCTACATATAGTAGGAGCATCACTGGGTTACCATCTTCAACCTTGTAGTAAAGGTTACAATATGCTTTACTCTTGGTAAAGCCCAAACTGGATAGAAAGCTGTCAATTTTGCCGTACCATGTCCTGGGTGCTTGTTTAAAACCATACAGGGCTTTCTTCAATTTGCACACATGAGACTCCCTGTCATGTGTCTCAAAACTGAGTGGTTGTTCTACATACACTTCCTCTTCCACTACACCATTCAAGAAATCAGTCTCGACATCCATTTGGTGTATCTTCCATTTCATCACTGTAGCCAAAGAAAGTACCGATCTGATGGAAGTGTATCTGGCTATAGGTGCAAAGGTTTCTTCATAGTCTATTCCTTCTTTCTGTGAGAAACCATGAGCCACGAATCTTACGTTATATTTCTCTATGCTACCCTTTGCAGCATGCTTGATCTTGTAGATCCATTTGGAAGTTACAAACGACTTCCCTTCTGGTCTTGGGACAACATCCCAAACATCATTCTTCATGATCAATTGATACTCTTCGATCAAGGCATCCTTCCATTCTTTCCGTTCTGTCGCTTCTTCATAATTGGAAGGTTCTTCATTGATAAAGTCACATAGTAAAGCTACATATCCGGAGCAAGATCTGGTTCTCTTTCTTTCTCTGTGATTCTTTCTGAAGCCCCATATATTTCCACACCTTGGATAATTTCTCATACCCAAGCAGGTTTCCTCTTGTGATGATTCTTCTCCCGAGGTGGATCTACAGGTCTTTGTGGTTCTTCAAATTCTCAATCTTCTTCTTGAGTTTCTTCATTCATGGTTGTATCATGAATTCTGGGTGCTTCTGCTTCTTCAATATTTTCAGTAGGTCTCTTTCTGGATTTGTTGTAATATGTGTCTTCATCAAATGTTACATCCCTGCTGATGTCGATCTTCTTGAATCTTGGGAATATATTCTGTAAGCCTTTGAGCTTTCAGAGTATCCCACAAATATACCCTTCTTTCCTGAAGGATCTAGTTTTGTTCTCTTCTCTTTTTGAATGTGTATGTACACTAGACAACCGAATATTCTGAGATGGCTGACTTCTGGTTTCTTGCTGGAGAAGACTTCTTCAAGAGTCTTGTTCTCAAGTACTTGGTGTGGAGTACGGTTCTGTACATACACTGTTGTTCTGGATGCTTCTGCCCATAGATGCATAGGAAGATCTTGATCATGAAGTATTGCTCTAGCAGCTTCCATGATAGTTCTATTCTTCCTTTTTGCAACCCCATTCTATTGTGGATTATAAAGAGTGGACAAATATCTCTTAATCCATGATTCTTTGTATAAGTCTTTGAATTCATTTGATGTGAATTCTCTACCATTATCTGATCAAAAGGTCTTGATCTTCTTTTCTATGTGGTTCTCAATCAAGGTTTTGAATTCCTTGAACTTGCTGAAAAATTCATCTTTGTTCTTCATGAAGTAAATCCATGTCTTCCTAGAAAAGTCATCAAGTAAAGAAACATGGTATACATACCCACTTAGTGAACTTGATGACATTGGTCTGCATACGTCGGAGTGGATGATTTCCAAGATTCCTTCTGCCTTTCTCTCGCTACTTGGAAATGTTTTCTTTGTATTCTTTCCTTTCACACATCCTTTACAGACCCCTCCATGTTTTGCTTGAATTTTTGGAAGACCTTCAACAACTTTTCTTGCAAGTGGTAGTGCTCTGTAATGCACATGTGCAAGCCTTCTGTGCCAAAGTTCATTTGCTCTACTGTGTCATGGACCAAAGCTTGTTCTAGATGACCCTTCAGTTTGTATAAACCTCCTTCTTGTTCTCCAATCACTATTGCATCATCAATAGTCTTTCCTCTTGACCACATGAGGACTTGGCCATCTACAAATGCAACCCTCATTCCTTTTGCATCCAATGCTGATATGGATAGAAGATTCTTCTTTAGTCCTGGTACAACCAAGACATCCTTCATTTTCATAGACTTTCCAGATTCTAGCTTGTAAGAGGATTCACCACTACCTTTTATGGGAGATTGGTAGTCATCCCCAAGCTTCACCTTATGGGGTGAATTATGTTCGAATAGTTTCTCAAAGGACTCCTTAAAACCTGTCATGTGCTTAGAATCCCCATTGTCAATAAGCCAATCTTTTCTTCCATGAGTGACAGTTCCCATGAGAGCGGAGATTAGGACATATTCATCTTCACTTGAAGAGTCTTCACTTTCTTGTTTTACTCTCTTCCTGGGAGGATCATCATCCTCAGTAGTGTGAGCATGATGTCTTATTTTGGAGTTCTTCTTATTCTTGGATACATTCTTATTCATGGGACAATTTCTAGCAAAGTGTCATATTTCATCCCATGTATAACATTTGAGTTTGGATGGATCCCTTCTTACAATATTATTTTTCTGATGACAATGCTTACCTTGGTGATGATGATTTTCCCTTCTTCCTTTCTTGGAGTGTACTTTGAGAGCTTGATCTTCAATTCCCATATTTTCTTCTCGAGATGCTATTCGAGCTTCTTCTTGAGAACATTCTTCCCACGGTCTACTGAACTTGACCAACTTCTTTCTAGCATAGATTCCTTGGATGAAAGAATCCCATGACCTAGGGAGGCCATTCAATGTTGTCATCACAATTTATGCATTCTCCACTTATTCATCTACTGCTTTCAACTGTTCTTTGATCTGGGAGACCCTTGTGAAGTAATATTGGATGGTCTCCTCATTCTGAATCTTTACATTCTTCAACTAGTTCCTTAGAGTCATCTTCCGATTGATGTTCTTCCCTGCAAACAGTTTGGTTAGGGAATCAAACATGGCTTTAGGTGTCTTGAGGGAGGACACCTGTGGAATGAGGTGATCCTTGATTGAATCAGCAATGATCCTCTTTTCCATAACCAACTTCTTCTTATGTAAGGCCTTGGCCTCATCTCCCTCTGGAATTGGAACCTCCTCATGGATGTAGGAGTCCAACTCATTATCTTCCAGGACCAAGGAGATCCTATACTTCCAGGCTCAAAAGTTATCAGCTCCCTCAAGCTTTTCATCAAGCTTGGTATGATGAGACATATTAACTGAGAACCTCAAATGGAAATACAAAAGATTTAGATATTACCAGGTCAAGATGTCGGATCTGGATTTGGAGCTGAAATCTTGCAGGGCTGGTTCAGGAGCATATTAGGGTTTTGCTTTTTTTGGAGTTCTGTCCAACTAAATGCTTTGAATTTGATCCCTAAATTTGATTTTGGGGAGGAGATCAATCCAGGCCTGGGATCACTGAAAAATTCCACTTCTGTGAAAAGCCCTAATTTTCGGCAACAGTGTCGGGTCAAAAACTAAAAAACCTCATAATTGGATTATGCTTTGACAAAAAGATGTGCCCTATGGAGGAGAGTTATTCCACCCTACTTTGCTGAAAATCTGTGGAGAGAGATCCACAAAATAGGAAGCCCTAGTTCCCATAACTGCACAGTGTCTTCTTCTCAGGTTAGCTCTGATACCATGTTAGATTTTAAACATTATGCTAGTCATTAGGATCTTTAACTGAGAGAACAACAAGCACAACAATCAAACATAAGAGACAATGAACATAGTGTTTTTCCTCGGAGAAACCATAAATGGAGAAAACCCCACAACTTCCTCCGAGATAGAATCAACACCAAAGTGAAACCCAAAAACAGTAAGATGATCTCCCGACAGCAATAACCTCTTTCTTCCTTTCCCCAGTGTCTTTCTCTTCCTCAGCTATGTGCTACAACTGAGTGTGAGTGAGTGTGTGATAAATAGAGAGGATAGCTCTCTATTTATACTAATTCCCGACTTGACTAAACCCAACTAGGGCCGAATTCACTAGGTGAGTCTAATAACCCTAGTGCCCCAGAACTACGGGGACTTTAACTGTTAGACAAGAGGAGAGTTAACCACCTTGACTTGACATGACTTGTTTACATTATATAAACTTCCTAATAGGAACATCAGGGCATAACATGACTCAAGTACATTACAAATACATCCCCGAATAAACATTGGGTTACAATACATAAGAAATACAAGTGAATACATTCCGAAGTTACAATTACATCAACACTCTATCCATGAGAGACATGTGCCATCACAAGAGAAAACTAGAAGCATGAACCTTACCTTTTTGAATATCACAATATGGAGAAACAATAGACAAGCAAAAATAAACTCTATATAATGTCATCACATATCCCTCACAACAATATTTCCAATGAGCTAAGAGAAACCTAGAAGAATGAACCATACCTTTTTGAATATCACAATATGAAGAAACAATAGACAAACCAAAATAAATTCTATATAATTTCATCACATATCCCTCGCAACAATTTTTCAAATGAGCTAATAATTTTTTAATTCTGATTTTGTATGAGAAAGTTATGCAATTTTAGTGAATCTCTTCAATCCTCAATGATTCCCAAATATTGCTCCTCCACAAAGTTTCGCACTTTTCTCCAAGAGTTGAAAAATACCAAAGAGATATTTGATGGATGAAAAAAATGATATGTTTGTTATTCTATTTATATAGACTGTGGAGGAAAGTTAGTACCTCAAACTAGGATGATATGCAATTCAAAATTACAAATAATTAAATTATCTTTTGTTTAGTCAGTTAACCCAAAAAGGTGGGGTACACCAAATTCAAAAATTCATCTCTCTTCAACCGTAAGGATTTAGAATATGATCCACATATCAATAGAAATTTCTTGACGAGGACTATCTCTCTATGAAGGGTTTATTTTCAAACTCTTGGTCATACCCTTAAATTATTCAATTTTTTCAAGACTTCAAAGATTCCACACATAAAGGTGCCAAAGACCATGTTACCCTATGCAAGAGTTCCAAGGTCAAAGGATTCAATGGACATCATCAAAAGAATGAGGGATTTGATGATATTCACATCCACAGAATTCACATCAACAAGGAGGAGGGATCCACCATATACTCATCATGTCGAGGGTATTAAGGACCCCAACACCACCAATCAAGTGGGAACAAATACTTTTTCAAGAATATAATCATCATATTTAAGGTCTCCATATCATAAAAATCATATCCAATGGTTAGACTATATATATTCATCACAATAAGAGTACCAACACCCAAAAAGAGGGGTACAAATACCTCATCACTAGTTTACAACACCTTATGAGATTCATATGAATGATCACAAGTCTACAAAATTCCAATGACCATATAGCGTCCAAGGTCCATCAAACCACCATATGTGTGGGTTTAAGACCCAAAATTCGAAGGACACCAAGGACCCCATAAGAATGGGTTCCAACATACCACCATAAGTTTGGCTTCCAAGACCCAAGTCTCCACAGGAAAGAGGATCAAGATCTAAGCTTGTGGACTAAAGGACCCCACAAGAAATCAACAAACTCAATACCATCCAATGCAAGCAACGAGCTCCAACATCAACAAATCAAGGGAATTACACACATGATCCACATCATCCATCCAACAACCAATCAAGAGACCAAAACAGGTACAAGCATAACAAGCAGCACAAAGACCAGTAACCAAAGACCAACCACGATCAGGGAACTCAACAATGGACTCAAATGGGACCAAGTTATAACTTAGGGGAACTTGACCAAGTCAATGTGTAACCAAGGATTTTTCCATTGTTCCAAGGCCTCCAAGGGCTTCAAGCTTGTGCTTATAAAAATTCAAAAGAGATTCTCTAACACAGAAAACCAAAAACTAAACACTAACCCTCAGGGGATCCACAAGGGGCACCAAGGACTCAACAGTTGGCATCAATGACTATACACCATTGGAATTAATGACAACTTAATTAACAATCAGATGACAAATATAGTGCAGTATAGTCGAAGGGAATGCCGAAGGGTGGAGGCAGATGATTATCGATCGATAATTAATAAGTACCAGCCAAGAGCCAATTGATGGGAAGAAAACAAACACCACAGAGGTAGGTGGAGTAGTTGGAGAAGTAATGGCGGTAGCTGAAGCTTCCAAATGGAACTATGTGCTATAGATGATCTTGGAGGAACGTAGAGACTTCTAGAATATTTCAAAGAGAGAAAAAATGGTAGTTGAAAAGTGTATAAATAGAGGTAGAGTTAGTGAAAATGGGTCTCTAGATCTAGATAAGGGAAAAAAGGACCTTTGTAACATCTTTTGAGATGATATTTGTTTAGTGTATGTGTTCTTGAGAAAAGGGGGTTCACCCCAATTGTAATTGTTCATGTAATCTAATTTCAAATAATAGAAGCCATAAAGGCTTTGGCATATTTATGTGTGTTGATGTATGCATGTTGATCTAGCATGAAGTTGTTTTCTTGCACTTATGTTTAATTTCAAATCATTGTGTGAGTGATTAGAGTTGTGTGATTCTAAAAGGAAAGCAATTTGACCCCGCTTGGATCAGTTGGTATTAGAGCAGGATTATCCTATGTGAAGAATCTAGTTTCTATTAGAAGGAGGAGGAAACTCTAGGTGCAGTTGGGGATATTTTTTGAGTGAATTTGAAGGTATAGTTGTGATTAGACAAGAGAAGAATTCCAACTTTGTTTGGAAGAGGAACCCAGTTGAGATTGGGTGAAGAAACAACTCCTATTGTGTTTGGGTAGAGCTGTGAAAGAAGGATAGCTCCCACTATGGTAGGGGTAGAGTCATCCATGTCCAGGATTGAAAAAGAGAGCATCCAGAGAGAGTCAAGGAGAGTTGTAGCTCCATAGTTGTAGTTGTGGGTAGAGTTATAGATGGTCGAAGTGAATAAAGGGAAATTATGATCGGTACATTGAGAAGGGTTAGCCAAATATTGAGCTTGAGATTGCAAGCTTTGAATAGCTCCAGTGATGGACCATCTAGTGGGGTACCAACTCAAGAGGAGAAAATTCCATCTGAGTTCTAGAAGAAATTAAGTAGTCACAAGAGAAAATTCGAGCATATCTATTGAAGAGAGGCAATGGAGAGAAGGAATCAACCAAGGAGTCCATAAGAAGACTACATAGCGTAAAGGTGTTGGAGTGCCAAGGACGAGAGAGTATATGAGCTTAAAGAACATATGAAAAACACTAATGGTGATAGTCATAAATTTATAATCTTAGGAGCTATCCCAAGAGATGGAGAGGTCAAAATATTAAGATAAACTCATGAAGACCCTGATGTCGGGGAGGAGAATCCTCATATTCAAGGAGACTAATGAGATATGGGAAAGGATCAATCGTAGGACCGAGATTCTAATTTGAGCACAAGCTAACAGATATGAAGGAGATTCTGTAGATGATGAGGAATTCAATGGATCTTTCCCAGAAGAAGGAGTGATGCTGGAAAATTCCCAAGAAAGGACCCATCCTATGGAGGAGGAGACTACAAAAATGGTTGATTTATGGCTACCAACAATGTAAGGGGAGTTAGGCTAGAACTACCAAAAAATTTTGGTTGAAAGGGCCACCAACATAATGCAAGAACAGTTTGGTAAGGGTAGGGATGAAAAAGACGCAATGTTGTCTGAAAAGTACAAATATGATGAGGCAGACATGTACTAAAGAAGAAGAACCACCAATGAAAGGAGGAATTTTGTTGAGCACAAGGCTGATAGAGTAGGAGAGAAAGTGTCGGATATGAAGGATGTAGATAATATGGTTAAGAAATCATATGAGAATATTGTTAGTAAAGGGTAGGAGAAATAGTTGGATGAGCATAGAGTTGATGTGACAATGAGATCGATCTAGGTGATGACCGATCATGTGAAGGAAAGAAAAGACCTTTATGAAAGGGAACCTAAAGTGGAAGGAGATACTTCTGATGAAGTTGTTACTTGGAATTTTGACAAGACTAATTAAGAGGAGTGTGGAGAGTACCATCGAGGAGTTGAAAGTGAGCAAGTATGCAAAGAAAAGGTGATCCTGAATGAATTCCCGGTGGAGGTAGAGACTTCAACCGACGAGTTGAAGGATAAATTGTGAAGGAGTGCACGGGAAGATGGAAAGGAATCCGTAGGGACTTCTAAGATAGTCGACGATGCAGAGAGAAATCAACATCAGAGGTTGAATAATGGAGAGGAGAGAAAAATCTGTTGAGATTGTTTGAATAACTGAGAAGGGGGGGGGGGGTTTAATAAGATATTCCTAATATTAAACAATTTTAAAACTTTTAAAAATTTATTACAGTTCATGGATTTATAGCCATGATAATGCAACAAATATAAAACAAAAGTAATTGTTATCAATCACAGATATGATGGGGACAGAGACAGATATTCATGAGGAAACTCATAAGAGAAAATTATTATATTATAAATTAAATTTCTTTGAGCACCAACTCAAGTGAGGCTAGAACCTCTGTTTTCCAAGGAACAACTTGTGGAGAGAACCAACTCTCCTAGTTTTCTAGCACCCACTAGATTTGTACAAGCTCCAACTTGCACACATAATACTACAAGTCTTCCCTAACACCACCCTACCACCTTATTCCATAGATTTAAACTTTGTTCAGTACAATATGATGAAAAACAGATATATCTATGCTTACCAACTCTGTTAAATTCTCCGATATACTTTTTCTTTTGCTCATTCAAACTTGGCTCCCTTCACTATCTTTATTTTTCATATTCTCCCCATTTCAGTGCACATCACACATTTCTCTGCTCCCTCTTTTATGCTTGCTAATATTTATTCCCTTCTCCTATTCGTATGCTTGACTTTCAGTTTCATAATTGATCAAAAAACCATTCAATGACTTATGGCAGGGAAGGAACCCAATCGATAAAACTTATTTAATCATCTTCCACCAGGTTCTTGAATTCATAACTGCTCGAACCGAATTTAGAAACGTGACCAAATATTTATTCTGTCACTTATGTAATCTCGATTCCACAACTTCTATCCCATAGACTATCTTTCTATAATACAAATTTATGCAATATTTCCTCCACAACCTTAGTCTTTCACAAACTCAATCTTTTCGCAACTTAGTTTCCACAACTTAAGTTTTCACATTTTTAGTTTCTGCAACAACCTTTCTACAAGATCCTTTTTGCAAGCTCCGTTCGACAATTGTGGATTGCAGGTTGCAGGTATGCAATTCCTAGTTTTCCCAAAAACTAACTTCTGGAATAATGTGGCTGCAATGGTCCTTTATGCAATTGGATTGCATATTGTGTATTGCGGATACACATTTCCACTTTTCCCAAAATTGGGCTTCCTTAATTTTCCTTCTGCAAGTCTCTTTCCATAATCGGGTTGTGGATTGCAGACGTGCCTTCAAATTTTCCTAAAATGGGCTTCCGTAAATCTATTTCCACAACTTCTGAGAGTTGTCGATTTCTTGTGGGATCCTTCCCAACCTTCTATCTATGATAAAATCTGGATATCACCTTAATGTTGCAGATATTCATTTTCTTTTGTGGATCTCTTATCTCCCATACAGGTTCACTTTGTGAATCCTTTCTCATCGTCGATCTACCTTTCCTACTTTAATCTGGTTCATCAAATCTTTGTTAAGTGAATTGAATGTACTATCTGGATAATCCAATCTATGTCGAATGAATTTAATAGAAATCATGTCTCACCTTCTTGATTTTCAATACTGAAGGTATTAGTCCATGATGATTCATAGTTTGCTTCCTTAGGGGAACTAGTTTGCTTGCATACATGAGAATAAATCCTGATTACACTTCGATCTCTACTTATCTATCCTACTTGTTGTTGGATCATATGCTTGGAAATTATGTGTTTCCATCAATGAAAACTACATCACAATATGATATGTTTCGATATGATCGCAATACCTATCCTAATGCCAATAGTATCCCCCTTTGGCATTGATGGTAACCTTCAAATATTTTATGGACATTGCCCTTGTAATCATTAACTTCTTATCATCTGTAGCAACAAAAAATTCTCCCACTTTCACATCAATGTCAAAGAATACTATATAACACATCTTCCCTTATCAAAGTGAACAAGTTATTCAAAATAAGATATGATACCCAGCTTCTGGCGTAGATACTCAAACAGTGTCTTTGGTAAAGTTTTAGTAAAAATATCAACAATATGTTCCATAGAAGGAATGAAATTCAATTGAACCACTATGTTTGTGACCTAATCCCTTAATAAGTTATAGTTAATTGGAATTTTCTTAGTCTTGGAATGAATGGATGGATTCTTGGAAACACTAATGGTACTAGTATTATCACAATAAAGAGGAATGAGATCAACATATGTTACCTCCAAATATGCCAATGTTTGGGTCATCTAGAGTACTTGTGTATAGTAGGTGGCAGCAGAAATGCATTCATATTATGTAGTAGATAAATATATAGAGCATTTCTTATTACTCAACCATGCAACTAAAGAATCACCCAAGAAGATTGCACCTCTACTTGTCCTCTTTCCTTCATCCAAACAATTTCCCTAGTTAGCATCTAAATATGCGGTTAACTGAAGATTTTGATTTCTAGGATACCAGAGACCATAATCCATTGTTCCCTTCAAATATTTGAATATCCTATTAAGAACCACCAAATGAATTTGCTTAGGATTAGGATGAAATATACCTACCATTCCAACAACTTGCATTATATCAGGACAAGATGATGTGATGTACAAAATACTACCTATCATTGATTGATATGTTCTTGATCCGCATTAGGTGAGGGATCATTCTTGCTAAGATTACATACAACAACAATAGGCGTACTAATAGATGAATAATATTCCATCTAGAACCTCATCAACATCTCCTCAAAATAATTCTCTTGAGAGAGAAATAATCCTTCAGAACTCTGAATAATGTGGAGACCAAGGAAGAATGGAAATTCTCCTATCATTGACGTCTTGAAATAAGATTGCATGGAATTAGAAAATCACTAAACATAAGAATCATTTTTACATTGAAAAATAATGTCATCCACATCAAGATAAACAATTAATAAATCATCACCTTCATATTTGATGTACAAATGATTGTCAACAATACCTTTCTTGAATCCTTTGTCTTGTACATACTTATCCAATCTATAATACCAGGCTCTTGGTGATTGTTTCAATCCATATAGTTCCTTCTTCAGTTTTCAAACATAGTTAGTATTGTCTGTCAGTTGGAATCCTTCAGGCTGCTCCATATAAAATTCTTCTTCTAGATATCCATTGGGAAATACCGACTTAACATCCATATGATACACTTTGAAGTTCTTATGACTAACATAGGAAAGAAAAATTCTGATAGCTTCCAATCTTGCCACTGGTGCAAAGGTTTCATCAAAATCTTGTCTTTCAACTTGTGCATACCCCTTCCATACCAATTGGGATTTACTCCTCAGAATTTGTCCTTGTTCATTTATCTTGTTTTTAAGCACCCATTTGGATCCTATTACATTCTTATCTGTAGATATAGGAACAAATTCCCATGTATTATTCTTGTCAATTTGATCAAGTTCTTCATTCATGGCTCTAATCTAGTGTTCATCCTCACTGGGTTATTTAAAATTCTTAGGCTCAATCATAGATATAAAAGTGACCTGATAATATTTTGAAGCTTTAATCAATTTCCTTCTTGTTTGAACTCCTTTATCCTTGTGACCAATTATCTGATTTTTAGGATGATTCTTTTTAATAATTCTGGAAGGTTCTTTTGTTTTTGTTTGTTTTTTTACTTTTCCTGAATGTTTGTACTTTTATCATCTTACTCGTATTCTTCCTTTTCTGATTGTTGAACATGTTCTTCCTCAATTTCAACTATATCTTTTGTGTCTGATTCAATATTTCTTATCTGACTATCATTCAGAAGAATTCCTTCATCTTTTTTAATTTCAACACAATCAACCGATTTATGCAGCCTTTTACTATAGAATTTTTATCCTTTACTGTTTATGGAATATCCTAGGAAATTACCTTCATCATCCATGCCATCATATTTGCCAAAATGTTCATCATTATTTTTTATATAGCATTTACTTCCAAAGACTTTAAAATGTTTAATAGAGGTAGGTCTTCCAAACCACACTTCATAAGAAGTCTTATCGTTGTTTGGCCTTAGATGAGATTTGTTAAGAATATGGACAACTGTGTGAATTGCCTCTACCCAATATGTCTGAGCAATGAAAATTTTCATTGATCATTGGTATCACCATATGTTGAACTGATATGTTTTGTATCTCAACTACTCCATTTTGTTGTGGAGTCTCTGGAAATAGTATACTCTTTGTAGTGTCCCCAACCCTCCGACCGGTGAAGAGGATGCTACCATGGCCTTAACCATCCGGGAAACCAGCCCCATGAACATGTGCATTCATAAAATACTGAAAAAAAATGCATTGAAGTAGAACATACACAGATACATAATTATTTATCATACACAGCTGAAGCAACATACATTCATACAAGCATTCAACATGTTCATCACATTCATTAATAGTGAATATGATTGTGGAAGTAAAATAGACAAGATTACTTATCTTATGAAGAACTCGTTCCGCAACTAGCTACGTCGTTGCAACATTCCACCCAACCATAGGCTAGCATGCTCCTAAATCTCTCAGCAATGCTACCACTCCTGAGCTGGGCATGATTCCCCAAGGAATAAGGAACAAGTAGGCTTACACATAGCCAAGGGTACACCAAACACAGCCAAGCCAACATAGTTGGGTTTATCAAGCCATCAACAAGACAGCCAAGCCAACTTGGTCAGGTTTATCAGGCCATCAAGGAGCTGGAAAGGCTAAATGCTAAGCTGGTGAGCCCATTACAGAGCTAGGAACACCTACACCAGAACTAGCTTGACTTCTAAGACACCCACACACACCAAACACAAGGAATCAGTCCCTTCTCTACTACACAGTCCCTCAGACCCTGACTTCCCTTCTAGTATTATTCAAGGGTTGTGGAGAAGAAATCCAACCCTCTAGCTTTGTCTGTGTGGTTTCCAAACACACCAGGTTTATTAAGCAAACCAAGCCCCCATCCTTGCTCCCAACACAGTCTGAAGACCAACCATTGCATGCATGCAATCAATCAGCAGTCACAACTTAGACAGGGAAAATGACTCTTGAGTCATTCTTGGCCCTATCATGGCCAAAACGACTCCTAAGCAACTTACTACAGTCTCAAAACGTATCAGCAACACAGTTCACAATGCGGAGAAAACATCAGCCCCTCCTGGACAACGAAGCAACCGAAAAAGACTTACACAGGCCGCAAATGGGGAAGAAGATACAGACTCCCAACCTGTGCATGAGGGAAATTGACATCGGACCTCCGTAATTTGGATGGAAAACATGCTAGATACCACTCTGTGGAAACGTGAATGACATCCGAAATGGCTCCTTCTTCCTGACTGTGTGAGACCAAACCAAGAAAGAAGATGGTGTGAAGGAACCATCAGACTACCATCCCTACGTGAGGATGAACAGATGAGGGAAAGAATGGAATAGTGGAGAAAGTAGAATAACCTGGAGATTTCATTTCCTCTACCCAACGTGAGGTTCCATTCATTGGTGGAGTGTGCGTGTGGGCAAGGACTGACAATCCTGCCACACTCCACTCCCTAGTAATAACTGCCTCAACTACCCTGTAGAGCATTAAATTGGTATTTGGATAAGACAAGGGAAGTTGAGCAATCCAAACAGGGTGATGACACATGGATTTTCCCCCATAGCCCCAAGGTTTGACAATGACCCCCCTTATCCTTGTAAGAAACATGCCCCTTCTCAATTTAGTTGCCGCGATCATAGCTGGTTGGGTTATTTAATTAAAAGATGTATATTTACATGATTACAAAACTTAATATGTATGTTGCATGCCCCGATATACCATCAGTGACAATTTTAATCTGAAACATAGCATAACCAATCGATGGTGGGGCCTTGGCCCTTAGCTCCGCACCATGATTATTTACAATATATACATCATATACATCTAATGCAACGGGGTCAAAACTGGGGTGTTACATTCCCCTCCCCCTTCAATAGCACTGTCCTCATTGCTTTACAAAATTTGAACAAAATGCTACACTGGTATCGCCTCAGTGTTCCGAAGAATTGAACAAAAATGGATGTGCCAATTGCATGGTATCCTCCAGCTCCCATGTAGCCTCTTCAGGTCCTTAGTGCTCCTATTGCACCTTTACCTACCCTATGGCTCGGTTGCGGAGCATTGTGACCTTCCTGTCGAGGATGCGCATTGGCTCGATTCGGAACTCTCCTTCGGGTTCCACCTGAATCACATCCCAATTTATCACATGGTTAGGGTCATGTACATATCTCTTAAGCAAAGAAACATGAAAAACATTATGAGCTCTAGTGCTAGCAGGCAATGCAATTCTATATGCAACTAGTCCTATCCTTTCAAGCACTTCAAATGGCCCACAATATCTTAGTGACAGCTTGGCACAAATTCCAAGCTTCATGGAACTCTTCCTTGCCCTCACTCTGAGGTAAACATGATCCCCAACACTGAACTCCTTGTTCACCCTATGCTTATCCACATGTTGAGGCCTGGAAATTCATGGGCAACAACAGCAAGGGATTCTCCCTAGTGAACGTTCCCAACTAGCCCGTGACTGTTTAATGTAGGGAATCTGTTCGGTTTGTGGTCCGGCTACTGTAGGTCAAGTAACAAAAACAAAAGGTTTTACCGGTTGCGACCCGGTCCACCGTGTATATTTTTGTGTTTTTGACTTAAGTATGATATGCAAGTTCCTATTTAACATACATGGTGATAAAGTATGCAAGGAGCAGTCACAACGTGATGCGCAGGTTCTTACCTCTCGTCTTAGAACTCGCAAGCATCTTGATCACATATGCAGCAATAAAATAAAACTAACTATCTATCTATCTATCCTCGGGGAGCAAAAATGTAACTTATCTATGAGTGATGTGTATTGTGCATGCATTATAGATAGATGATATTCCTTCCTACAACACATGAACGATTAGAGATATTTAGACAATCAGATAGCCAATTGTGTATGAACAACATACATTACTCATGGTGGTAAATCCACAGAATAAACCATAAATCATTCGAAAAAGAACATAGGCTCTAAGAGTTAGAACGATCTCACAGTTAATGGACAAAAAGCTGGAAAAACAAAATAGTTCATCTTTCCGCAATCCACAGCATAACATTTGAAACTCCCACCAATATTTCTCCAACCGGCAAACAATAATTCTTTATTGCAAAAAAAAAGTAGTTCTTCTTACAATATCGCTTTTCATGTCTAACTAGGAAAAATCCCTTTGTTCTTCCTATATTTATACAAAAGGATGAGACTGTTGGGCTGCCCACAAATGATCGTTGGGCTTCCCAACTTTTCACCTCCCAAAATTTCACTTTCATCAAATGTTTACAAAATCGTTACATATTACAAAAGTGAATGATTATTCAGGAGGAGGACTCGTCCTGAGTATTTAGGAATTTCTTCCACGCCAAAGTGTCAGAGGCAATGCCTTCAAACATGCAAGGTTCCAAAAACTAAATGTTTATCTCGAACTTTGCAGCCCATTTCTTAATGGCGTCAATTATGGCCGCACTTAAATGAAGTTGATCCTCTAATAGTTGCACACTGATGGCGGAATGATCTACTTCATCCTTTAAGGTCCGGTCATCAAGGGCTTTAATGTGCTGTACTTTTGCCTCCTCCTCTTGATGTCTCTTCTACAAAATTTCCACAAATGAATTGTGGTCTGGAAAAACATCAAGCCTCTGCTCAGCTTCTACTTGGCACTGGTTGTATGTAATCAGGAGCCTTCTGAAAAATTCTACGCATGCTCCTTTCATCTTTTTAACAGCTTTTTTGAAATCTTCCGCTGTGTTTATAGAGAACTCTACGAAGTCATAATCCTGCTTCAGGGCCGGTCAATCTTTCAGAGGTAGCTCTGCAGGCATTTCTTCATTATTTTCCAACCTTGCCATTCTCACTGTCAGGAATTCAAGGACGTCTGGAGATCTGTCAACAAAATAAGAGGATGTCTCCAAAATTTCCTCTAATCGGCCGTCTATTTGCACAATTTTGCATCTCTCTTCTTCTATGGCAGTTTGCAGCTGCAGCATCTTGGCCTTTTGTGCCAGCACATGCTCCTTGAAGGGTTTTAGGTTAACGTGCTACTCTTTTGCTTCCTCTAAAGCGGTTGTTAGAGAAGAGATCTGCTCTTGAAGTTTCCTCTCTTGTTCTTGAGATTGCTTCTCGTTTGCCTCCCAGGTGTTTTTTTGCAGCTCTAAGTCTTCTATCCTTCCCAGTAGCTGTTCCTTCTCCACCCTTAGCTCTTGATACTCTTGCTACACTCTCTCTAGACACTCTTGTGCAGTTTCACTAGCTTGTCTCTCTGCTTGGAGGAGCTGCAGCTCATCCTTTGAAGACCTTATCTCTTTTTTCATGTCCTCATATTTCCTCTTCAACTTATTGCTTTCCTCCCTCTCCTTTCTCAATGTGTCTTTCAGTTGAGCAGAGGACTTTTTGGATTGCTGCAAGTCTATCATAATCTTGTCCACATTATCTTTCGAAGCGTGAATCAGTGCAGCTCCGACTCTAATGGTGAATCTTGGATCTCGGTCTGTTCCAAATACAACGGGCGTATCCATTATCATTCTCCCGAGCAAACTTCCTGTGTCAACCTTCCTTTTTGTTCTCTTCACTATCCTCTTTGTCTCCTTGTCATAGAAAATAGTGTTAAAATCAGGTATTTCTTCCCCCTCCTTCTGTACAAAAGGGACCGGCTTGAGTGTGGGGACCATAGGCTGTCCATGTAGGCCGGCAGCCGGTACTTCTGGGTCCTGAACCTTAGGGTTTTCAATGTCTTGGGTCTGACCACCAGCCGTGTCAAAGGATGACTGTTCTGTCTTTGTTTGAGTCAGCTTTAGCCTCTCTGCTTCCTATCTCTTAAGCTCCTCATCAAGATTTATTTTCTTTTCTTCTTCTTCATTCCTTGCATGTTCCTCTGGATTTCTAGCTGCCTCTTGTGCAGCTCTTCTTTTCTCTTCTTCTTCTCCTTGCAGCCACCCCGCAACCTCTTGGGCCAACCTTTGGGCTTCTTCATTTTATTTCCTAGCTTCTTCATCAGCTTTTGCTTGTTCATCCTGCCCCTTCCCACCTGTTGTGGTCATCTTCTTCTTGAACATTCTCCTCAAGGCTGTCATGTTCAATGCATTTCGGAAGACAGATTCTTCTCTATCCCAATGGTGGGTGTACTCGAAATGGACGTTGTGCTCTTTGCAGTGTTCAGCCACTTTGTTGTGAGAGTCATTTCTATGGAAGGGCATCTCACCAAAATGAAACTTGTCCAACTCTTCTACAAACTCATCTGCTTTCTTTACTCTATTAAAATTATAGCTCCCTAACTTGAAAGGCAAAGGGGGATAGGCAGTTTTCTTATGTTCAAACAGGAAACTTCCAATTCCATCCAAGAATACTTGCCTAACTGCCTCTTTATGAATGATGTAGTCCGTAGCATATTTGGGCAGTAGGGAAGGTGCTTTGGAGCCTCCAAAAATCCTGAAGTAGAGTCCATTCTCAGTTAGGAAATAATCTGCATATTCTTTGACTACCTGCAATGCCTATTCTGACATGTAGTCGCATTCCTTCGAAAAGCTGAGAGTATACAAGGGCATGATGAATTGTTCAGAAACCTCCCGGTAATGAATATGGTATTTGTGTGCCCATAGTGTTTTGTATGCAGCATAAACATGCATCCTCTCCCTATCCCAGATGCATCTTAGAGTGGGGAAAGGTTGATTGCACAGTATACAATCAACAAGTATGGAACTCATATAAAATTCATACCTCTTTTGGGACACTCCTCCCAAGGCTGAGGCCATACAGGCTGAAAGACTATTTGATATTATGTTAGCCCAGTTGAAAATGGTCCCTTGGGTTGCAACATAAAAAATAATGGGTATCCACTCCAGTTTGAAGCTCTTGCCATGCGTTCTTCCAAAAATTCTGTTAAGCATTAGGGTGATGAACCTGTATGGGGCCCTTAAGCTTGCTGTGTCATACTCTCCCGTAGCCCTGATTCTTAAATGATTTCCAGACAGCAGCATTCTTTTAAGGGTCTCAACAAGGTCCATTTTGATGTTTTTTAAGCAATCATCACATAGAAATATTTGAGCTTCTGGTAAGTGGTAGGCTAGGGCTACATATCCTGGGCTATAAGTAGCATAGAATTGTTTGTCAACACTCTCGAGGATCATAGTGGTTACATCCGCCTGGGGCAGAATCCAACCAATCACTTCAGAGCATGGGAAAAGCTCTGGTCTTGTGGCAATCTTCATCAGTGAAGATCTCTCTATATTGGCATAAATGCCTTCTTCTTCCAAGCCCATATCAGGCACCTCTCGGTGCGTGATCAACCTATATATCTCTCCCCATTGGTACTCAGGTTATACACTAGATATACACTTGGTGTCTTCATAGATGTATTCGGTTTTGGTAATAACTTCCACTTCAGGCTCCTCCTCGACCACAGGGGCCTTCTTCTTTTGCCTCTTCGACATTTTGAGTTTGAAATCTTCCTGCCATATATAAAATTGTAAACATTAAGCTATTTTTGGCTAAGTTGCAAACATTGAGACAGGAATGTGCAGTGTCTTACTTCATCTATGTTTAACATGATAGAGATAATTAAATGAAGCAAATATATGCATGTATATCAGCTGAAATGGCTTAACTAACAGAACTCTAGTGAGAAAACGAAATCTACATTAAGATGAAGAAAAAATGGGCCATCTACAGGCGCCATGGTCATCGCGTTGTGGGGAATGACAGGGGACTCATGCGAGCATTCAACGGCGCACCTCAAAAAAATACCGCCTATGCAATCTAAGGTTGATATAACTATATGCAGTGATATATCCCCCTCCATCGGCTTGGGTTCAAAAATGGCCGTGAACCGGGCTGCACGAAACCACGCGACGAAATATGGCTGTGGTTTGAGGACGCGGGTAGCACGAAAACAAAAAGGGGGGAAACCATTCCAAACACCCCCGGAAGGCCATGAAAACCTTCCCTTACCAAAACATCATCACACAGGGCAGGTTGGTGTAGACAGCGTAACGGCCGTCTGCACCAAACTCCCACTCACTAAGCGCAGGGTTGCATAATATAAGGTCGTGGGAAAAAACTAACCTGTGGGTCAAAATGCCCCCCCCCCCGCCCCACGGAAAGGTACGCTGCAAAATCTTCAATATATAGGCGTGTAACTAACGGGCCAAGGGAGAACGGTCGTGGTAAAAACCCAACCGTAGAAAAATCAACCAAAAGATCGAACGAAACGGGATATGCAACGAGGAGCCTACCTGGCAATGCTGCGTGAACGGCGGGAAGAAAGACGGTCAAGCTTCCATAGCTGAGCCACTTGGACGCGGGTACCGACAATGGGGTCCGACCAAGCTCGAGAGAATGACAACACACGAGAGCGACAGATCACAATAGTCGAAATGGTAAATGGTAATAGAATAATAACCCCGACCCCAAATATATATAGTCAACCATGTGCTGTAGGGAACAAAATAAAAATCAGACGGCGGAAATAAAAAGATCAGAGGTCGTAGGAATATTTCTTTCTGCAACGTCAGGTGGCCAAACCATCAAGCTACCCGCTAAGCTTATCCACATAAAAGCTTCGCAATACTTAATCGTCGGATCAATAGACGAAACAAGATCCGCAATAGCAGAACCATAAAGGACATCAACATCTGCAATAGGAAAACATCGGAGGGAAATCAAATAAATGAACGGAAGGATAGTGACTTTTCCATCTGCAATGGCGGAATCCCAAAACTTAGAGATCGGTGAAAACAACAACACGGTGTTCAAAAGTCAAAGCGATGATTGGGGAGTTTCACGATTTTCCGTCCGCAACTGCAGATACCAAAGTAACAACATGTTCCAACTCGAAACCAAAAAACCAGCCGATTGAGCCAAATACATCGGAGAAGAATACGAAGCCAAAGTTGATCATTTCTCCACAACGGTGGGGTTGCATGCAAATGCTCTTCCGAATCACAAACTTGAAAATGCTTTCTAAGGTAATGATAAATAAAAAATAAGCAGTGGATCGTTTCAAGCATCAGGAAAAAAACCTTTGTGAAGGATCATTAAGCCATATCAAAGAAGCAAATCAAACTAATATAAGGAAGAGGAGGGACCCGAAATTTTTTGAATTTTGGGAAATTGTTGCAGCTGCAACAATTGGCGACTACCTGGTGAACCCTAGATTTTTGACTTAACTTCTTCCCAGTGCAAGACCGTCTAAATGAAAAGTTGAAATCTTCTAGATGTTTGTATTCCTAAACTGGCCAACCATGCATTTAAATCATTGAGAAGTAGTCCATTCTTTGGGAAATGGTAACATCAGAAATATTTGGAAGTATGAATAACTCTTTTGAGGCTTGATAAGTGAGATTTATTTTACTCATCCTTAGGTAGTTTCCAGCTTAGACACCACAAGATTGTAACATATAGTAAACAACGCTATCCTTTTGTTCCTCATTCCCATGCCAACTGCACTTTTTGTGCCATTTGCACTTTAGTTATTTTGATTCCTCCATCTGCCTTTCTTTTTGAATTTTATTCAGGCTCCTCTATCCATAGTGTCCTTTTGTGTGAGAGAAGAACTTACTTTTCATCTCACGGACGGAGAGGAACTTTTGGCAACTTGAAATTCATGCTTTGATACTTTGCTTTGATATGTATTATTTCTTTAAGGAGTTTTGACTCTTGATAGCTTTTAGCTTTTCTAAAATCATGGCATGGGATCATTTATATATGATATACTGTTTACCTTGCTTCTTTTCCGTGGGTCCTTTGTTGTCACTGCCTTGGACATTTAAGATGTGAAATGGATGGAGCCTCGAAATAGTATTCCGGACCTCTTAACTCTGAGTTATTTACAGGGGTTAAGTAGGACTTCAATGAATACATGGCCAATTAGGAACACTGCTACTAGAAGACATCTATGTTTCAAAGCATAGTATTTTGCTCAAGATTTCAGTTAATTAAGAACCCTGATGTTTCCATTGCAACCAAAAATTTGCCTCTTTATTCAAAATAAAAAGAACTAGTAACAAAGCATTAAACCAAAAGAAAAACAAAATCAAATCCATAAACAAAAAGAAAACAGTATCAAGCATTAAAGAAAAAAACCAATTTATTTATGTACAAAGCAAAAGAGAAAAGAAAAAAAATGTGCGTTCCTGCCCTAAAAAAATATTTAATCCAATGAGTTAGAGGGCTAGGCTGTAGTGCAGGTCAAAAACCTATCCATGGTCTAAGTGTACCATTTTTGAAATCGATACCATGTCCACTAATCTACAATCATCCTCATCAGCCTGAGGAAGTTGAAGGAGCTTAGGCTGAGTATCAATTCTAGGACTGGCCTTTCTTGAGGTACGATATCTTAGCTTAAGCTTGGTTAGATAATTTCCCAGGACAGCATTAGCAGATTCATTACCCTCTCCCAGCTTAGTAACATTATGCTTCATGTAAGGTTCCCTCAAAATTTTTATCCGATTAGGGGTACCCTTGAGAAGTAACCATAAATGAGACCAGTCTGAAGCAAAATAACCCTTTAGCTTGGCAGACCAATCTCGGTTAAGAATAATCCCATATCCATCCGGTATGTTAACCACCATAATGTCAATAAATTGACATTTGTTATTTGTAGAAAAGTGAATGAGAACATTTTTCATTTCTCCCACTACTTTGACACCTGTGCTATCTAATTGCACTACTTCCCAGGCTATGAGTTTTAGCTGTCCATTAATCTTCTTGCAAACCTCCAGTGGCATAACATTCACCAATGATCCAGAATCTACCAAGCAATTATGCACATTATGATTAAGCATTTCCAGGGTCAAAAGAAAAGGTGGGGTTTCATCTTTTTCTTCCCAACCTGGTTCTATGTCTTCTTCTCCCTGTTGGTTTTGAGTGGGTATATCTTCTTTAAGCTCCTCAATTTATTTAGTGTTTCCTTCATCAACACCTGCTTGTTCTTCCACAAGTTTGACAGGCTCACTGATTGGCTCGGTTTCTTGGTTGACAGTAGTGACTTTAGGTGTTTTATCATCAACATTCACATCTACCTGTCTCTTGACATTCTCCTGCAATTTTTTAATCTTTGAAATTATTGCATTGTCTTTAATTGTTAGGTCTGTATCTTTTGTTGCTGTTGGTGTGCATTCATATTTAAGAGCATTCTCATCTGTGCTGAAAAGCGAGACCCCATCCCATAAGAACATGGTATCATTATCTTGTTTCTCCAAGGTCTAGTTTTTCTCTTCTTCTTTACCACTGTCTTTAGTCAATTTAGAGTCTAGCAGCTTATTCATCACCAATTTCATCAAATTTAACCATTGAGGACACTTCTTTTTAGAATGAGGTTGTTGGTAGAAAGTGCAGAAATTATCCCCCCCTACCTCTGTTATGTTTATTGATGCTGAATTTGGTGGAGGGATTTTCCATTGGTTGCTATCCTCTCTTTTTTGGTAGTAGGGTCTGTAAGTTTTCTGAACTTCCCTTTCTTTCTCCAAATATATTATTCGGTCGGATAGTTTCTGAATCATTTTCAGCATTCCCTGAAAATCATGTGATCGTTCCTCTTTAGGTTTAGACAGCAATAAGGCCTTTTTCATGGTAGTTTTCTTTTCAGGTAGATCAGGATAGTCTTCTATACTTTCTTTTTCAGCCTCTACCCTTTCTACGTCTTCATAAGTCTCTACCAACGTAGGTCTGGCTCTCATTTTGGCAAACATGGCCAGCTCAGGTCCTAGGGATGAGGTATAATATTCAATTAGGACCTTATCCGAGGGTTTCTCAGTTTCAGAGAAGTTCTTTAGGTATGCTGAAAACCTTTGAGTAAAATGATGTACCTTCTCATATTTCTCTTTTTTTAACAAACCAAGACCTTTCATTAGTGAGGCATGTGTCTTTTGGGCTGCGTACTTACCTCTAAAAATCCTTTCGAAAGTGTCCCAATCAGGAATAGAGTTTGCAGGAAAACTGAAATACCAAGATGCTGCTGCCCCTTTAAGGGTATGCAGGAATAATCTATAGACAACATCTTCTTACTCCCCAGCCCTTACCCCTTCTATTACTAAATAGAAACTTTGCAAGTGGTCTTCTACAACAATCTTCTCATCGGGATCAAACTTAGGCAGCAACTTATCAAAATCTTAAGGTAGGTTGTGCAAAGGAGGTGTGAGGTTTAAAGGTGATCTAGCTCTCCAAGCTGGCACTGGGTTGGGCTGATTCACATTCATACCATCCATGAGCAAAGGTGAACAAACAAGGGTCTGAGTAAGAAACATAGTAAGATGAAACTGGGATTTCTTGTTTTAAAGGTAGAACCAAAACCTGTTAGTACTTGGGTTAGGTCAAAAGCTTCCAAATATCTGCTGGTGGGGTAATCTTGGGAAAATAAGTTTCCACGGCCAGCCATGCACTGGCGGCCCTCCTTCTAGCGCCAAAAACTATTGAGGCCTCGAAATTCGCAGGCAACAACAACAAGGGATTCTCCCCAGTCAACATTCCCAATTAGTCCATGACTGTTTGATGTAGGGAATCCGTTCGGTTTGCGGTCCGGCTACCGTAGGTCAAGTAACAAAAACAAAAGGTTTTACCGGTTGCGGCCCAGTACACCGTGTATATTTTTGTGTTTTTGACTTAAGTATGATATGCAAATGCCTATTTAACCATGCAGGGTGATAAAGGATGCAAGGAGCAGTCACAACGTGATGCACAAGTTCTTACCTCTTGTCTTAGAACTCACAAGCATCTCGATCACATATGCAGCAATAAAATAAAACTAACTATCTATCTATCTATCCCCGGGGAGAAAAAATGTAACTTATGTATGAGTAATGTGTATTGTGCATGCATTATAAAGAGAAATTACAGATAGCTGATATTCCTTCCTACAACACATGAATGATTAGAGATATTTAGACAATCAGATAGCCAATTGTTTATGAACAACATACATTACTCATGGTGGTAAATCCATAGAATAAACCAGAAATCATTCGAACAAGAACATAGGCTCTAAGAGATAGAACAATCTCACAGTTAATGGACAAAAAGATGGAAAAACAAAATAGTTCATCTTTCTGCAATTCACAGCATAACATTTGAAAGTCCCACCAATCTTTCTCCAACAGGCAAACAATAATTCTTTATTGCAAAAAAAAAGTAGTTCTTCTTACAATATCGCTTTTCATGTCTAACTAGGAAAAAGCCCTTTGTTCTTCTAAGTTCTTTATATTTATACAAAAGGATGAGACTGTTGGGCTAGCCACAAATTACCCTTGGGCTTCCCAACTTTTCGCCTCCCAAAATTTCACTTTCCTCAAATGTTTACAAAATCATTACATATTACAAAAGTGAATGATTATTCACGAGGAGGGCCCAGCCTGAGTATTTAGGAATTTCTTCCACACCAAAGCCTTAGAGGCAATGCCTTCAAATGTGCAAGGTTCCAAAAATTGAATGTTTATCTCGAACTTTGCAGCCTGGTTCTTGATGGCCTCAATTATGGCCGCACTTAAACGAAGCTGATCCTCCAATAGCTGCACACTGATGGTGGAATGATCTACTTCATCCTTTAAGGTCCGGTCATCAAGGGCTTTAATGTGCTGTACTTTTTCCTCCTCCTCTTGATGTCTCTTCTGCAAAATTTCCACAAATGAATTGTGGTCTGGAAAAACATCAAGCCTCTGCTCAGCTTCTACTTGGCACCGATTGTATGTAATCAGGAGCCTTCTAAAAAATTCTACGCATGCTCCTTTCGTCTTTTTAACAGTTTTTTTGAAATCTTCCACTGTGTTTATAGCAAACTCTACTAAGTCATAATCCTGCTTCAGGGCCGGTCGATCTTTCGGAGGCAGTTCTGTAGGAGTTTCTTCATTATTTTACAACCTTGCCATTCTTACTGTCAAGACTTCAAGGACGTCCTGAGATCTGTCAACAAAATAAGAGGACGTTTCCAAAATTTCCTCTAATCAGCCATCTATTTGCACAACTTTGCATCTCTCTTCTTCTATGGCGGTTTGCAGCTGCAGCATATTGGCCTTTTGTGCCAGCACGTGCTCCTTGAAGGGTTGTAGATTGACCTACTACTCTTTTGCTACCTCTAAAGCCGTTGTTAGAGAAGAGATCTGCTCTTGAAGTTTCCTCTCTTGTTCTTGAGATTGCTTCTCATTTGCCTCCCAGGTGGTTTTTTGTAGCTCTAAGTCTTCTATCCTTCCCAGTAGCTGTTCCTTCTCCACCCTTAGCTCTTGATACCCTTGCTGCACTCTCTCTAGACACTCTTATGTAGTTTCACTAGCTTGTCTCTCTGCTTGGAGGAGCTGCAGATCATCCTTTGAAGACCTTATCTCTTTTTTCATGTCCTCATATTTCCTCTTCAGCTTATTACTTTCCTCCCTCTCCTTTCTAAATGTGTCTTTCAGTTGAGCAGAGGACTTTTTGGATTGCTCCAAGTCTGTCATAATCTTGTCCACATTATCTTCCGAAGCGTGAATCAGTGCAGCTCTGGCTCTAATGGTGAATCTTGGATCTCGGTCTGTTCCAAATACAACGGGCGTATTCATTATCATTCTCCCGGGCAAACCTCCTGTGCCAACCTTCCTTTCCGTTCTCTTCACTATCCTCTTTGTCTCCTTGTCATAGAAAATAGTGTTAAAATCAAGTATTTCTTCCCCCTCCTTCTGTAAAAAAAGGACCAGCTTGAGTGTGGGGACCATAGGTTGTCCGTGTAGGCCGACAGCCGGTACTTCTGGATCCTGAACCTTGGGGTTTTTAATGTCTTGGGTCTGACCACCAGCTGTGTCAAAGGTTGACTGTTCTATCTCTGTCTGAGTCAGCTTTAGCCTCTTTGCTTCCTGTCTCTTAAGCTCCTCATCAAGCTTTCTTTTCTTTTCTTCTTCTTCATTCCTTGCATCTTCCTCTACTTTTCTAGCTGCCTCTTGTGTAGCTCTTCTTTTCTCTTCTTCTTCTCCTTGCAGCCACCCCGCAACCTCTTGGGCCAACCTTTGGGCTTCTTCATTCCGTTTCCTGGCTTCTTCATCATCTTTTGCTTGTTCATCCTGCCCCTTCCCACCTGTTGTGGTCATCTTCTTCTTGAACCTTCTCCTCAAGGATGTCATGTTCAATTCATTTCGAAAGACAGATTCTTCTCTATCCCAATGGTGGGTGTACTTGAAATGGACGTTGTGCTCTTTGCAGTGTTCAACCACTTTGCTGTGAGAGTCATTTCTATGGAAGGGCATCTCACCAAAATGAAACTTGTCGAACTCTTCTACAAACTCATATGCTTTCTTTACTCTGTTAAAATTATAGCTCCCTAACTTGAAAGGCAAAGAGGGATAGGAAGTTTTCTTATGTTCAAATAGGAAACTTCCAATGCCATCCAGGAATACTTGCCTAACTGCCTCTATATGAATGATGTAGTCCGTAGTGTATTTGGGCAGTAGGGAAGGTGCTCTAGATCCTCCAAACATCCTGAAGTAGAGTCCATTCTTAGTCAGGAAATAATCTGCATATTCTTCGACTACTTGCAATGCCTCTTCTGACATGCAGTCACATTCCTTCAGAAAGATGAGAGTATAAAAGGGTATGATGAATTGTTCACAAACCTACCGGTAATGACTATGATATTTGTGTCCCCATAGTGGTTTGTATGTAGCATAAACAGGCATCCTCTTCCTATCCTAGATGCATCTTAGAGCGGGGAAAGGTTGATTGCACAGTATACAATCAACAAGTATGGAACTCATATAAAATTCAGACCTCTTTTGGGACACTCCTCCTAAGGCTGAGGCCATACAGGCTGAAAGACTGTTTGATATTATGTTAGCCCAGTTGAAAATGGTCCCCTGGGTTGCAACATAAAAAATAATGGGTATCCACTCCAGTTTGAAGTTCTTGCCATGCGCTCTTCCAAATTTTTTGTTAAGCATTAGGGCGATGAACCTGTATGGGGCCCTTAAGCTTGCTGTGTCATACTTTCCCGTAGCCCTGGTTCTGAAATGCTTTCCAGACAGCAGGATTCTTTTAAGGGTCTCAACAAGGTCCATTCTGATGTTTTTTAACCAATCGTTAGACAAAAATATTTGAGCTTTTGGCAGGTGGTAGGCCAGGTCTACATATCCTGGGATATAGGAAGCATAGCCTTTTTTGTCAACACTCTCCAGGATCATAGTGGTTACATCTGCCCGGGGCAGAATCCAACCAATCACTTTAGAGCATGGGAAAAGCTCTGGTCTTGTGGAAATATTCATCAGTGAAGATCTCTCTATATTGGCATAAATTCCTTCTTCTTCCAAGCCCATATCAGGCACCTCTCTGTGCGTGATCAACCTGTATATCTCTCCCCATTGGTACCCAGGTTCTACACCAGATATACACTTGGTGTCTTCATAGATGTATTCAGTTTTGGTAATAACTTACACTTCATGCTCCTCCTCGACCACATGGGCCTTCTTCTTTTGCCTCTTCGACATTTTGAGTTCGAAATCTTCTTGCCATATATAAAATTGTAAACATTAAGCTATTTTTGGCTAAGTTGCAAACATTGAGACAGGAATGTGCAGTGTCTTACTTCATCTATGTTAACATGACAGAGATAGTTAAATGAAGCAAATATATGCATGTATATCAGCTGAAATGGCTTAACTACAATAACTCTAGTGAGAAAAAGAAATCTACATTAAGATGAAGAAAAAACGGGCCATCTGCAGGCGCCATGGTCATCGCGCTGTGGGGAATGACAGGGGACTCATGCGAGCTTTCGAAAGTGCGCCTCAACAAAATACCGCCTATGCATTCTAATTTTGATATAACTATATGCAGTGATATATCCCCCTCCACCAGCTTGGGTTAAAAAACGGTCGTGAACCGGGCTGCGTGGAACCGCGCGACGAAATACAGTTGTGGTTTGAGGACGCGGGTAGCATGAAAATAAAAAGGGGGGAAACCATTCCAAACACCCCCGAAAGGCCATGAAAACCTTCCCTTACCAAAACATCATCACACAGGGTAGGTTGGTGCAGACAGCGTAACGACCGTCTGCACCAAACCCCCACTCACTAAGCGCAGGGTCGCATAATATAAGGCCATGGGAAAAAACTAACCTGTGGGTCAAAATGTCCCCCCCCCCATGGATATTTACGCTACAAAATATTCAATATATAGGTGTGTAACTAATGGGCCAAGGGAGAACGGTCATGGAAAAAACCCAACCGTAGAAAAATGAACCAAAAGCTCGAACGGAACAAGATATGCAACGAGGAGCCTACTTGGCAATGCTGCGTGAACGACAGGAAGAAAGACGGTCAAGCTTCCACAGCTGAGCCACCTAGAGGTGGGTACCGACAATGGGGTCTGACCAAGCTCGAGAGAATGACAGCACATGAGAGCGATAGATCACGACAGTCGAAATGGTAAATGGTAATAGAATAATAACCCCGACCCCAAATATATATAGTCAACCACGTGTTGCGGGGAACAAAATAAAAATTGGACGACGAAAATAAAAAGATCGGAGGTCATAGGCATATTTCTTTCCACAATGTTGTGGAAATTGAACCAGGTGATAGATTAATTTTACTCACAACAATTAACAATTGATCATGGAAAATCACTCACAAAGAGACTGAAAATTGGAGCTGAACACTAAACTGTATTAAATCAGTGTACAATAGCCAACCCTGAAATAACATAGGTTTCTGAATAAATAACATACATCAGGGATTCGAATGCATGAGGAGCAATTCGAATCTAGCATAAAGTAGGCTTACTAAAAATAAGCAAATCCCCCATAGGTGTAAAAAGCTGATCCCAAATCTGTCATGGAGCTCAGGAATTAGAAAAAAGGCTTAGGAAAGATAAATAGTGGTGGAATGGCAGCTCATACATGCTTTTTCATGGAGAAAAGAGTGGAGGATGAAGAGGACAAAAAACTAGTTCACCTCACCTAGTCTAGCTTTTCTATTTGCCTTAAAACACTGAAAAAGCAGGGAATAAAGCAGAAAAAGCAGAAGGGTGCCTAGGAGGCCAGGAATAAAGCAGATTTGATTCCTTGGGCTTTCCCATGTGCTACATGAGTCAAATGAGGCAAGTTTGACCACTATGGATAGGTAAAAGACAACTTGCACAAGGTGGGACACATGAACTAGGCTAATAAGACATAAATAATTAAATTAATGTCTAAATGGGTAAACTATGGGTTGATTATTCTAACACCCCCTCTTAAGCTTGAATTATGAGTAATATATCAGAAAATTATAGGGCCTAGCAACAAGGCTTAGTCACCCTTTACATACTGCATGTCCATTTAAACAAGGAAA
>LPNX010438995.1:211045-257424 GCA_001517045.1 Pseudotsuga menziesii
ATTTTGTCACCTACCCAATCACTGTCAGTAAATCCAATCAACTCAAGATCAGATTTTGCTTTATAGAAGATCCCATGTGTCCTTGTTCCCTGAACAAAGTTAAGGATCCTTTTGGCTGCTTTCCAATGGATCTCATGAGGCTGATTCATGTATCTAGAAGCCACACTTACTTCATAACAAAGATCAGGTCTAGTATGTGTTAGATACAATAAACATCCAATCAATTGCTTATACAGTGTATTGTTTACCATAGGTGAAGAATCAACTTCTTCCAGCTTCACTCCTGAAAGGAAAGGAGTTTTGCTTGCTTTGCAATCCTTCATTCTGAATTTTTTCAGCAAGTCCAAGGCATATTTGGACTGGTGCACCTTGATTCCATCTTTGGTTTGAGCAATCTCAAGCCCCAAAAATTGACTTAAGAGCCCCAAATCTGTCATGGAGAAGGCTTGGTTCATAGCTCCTTTTAAGGAATCAATCTCAGCCTTTGAGCTTCCTTGAGGCTGCTGCATATATATATCCTCAGTGAGATCTCCATTCAGGAAGGCACATTATACATCCATGTGATGTACCTCCCATTTCCTTGAGGCTGCAATGGCTAGAGCTAGCCTGATGGAATCCATGTTTGCCACTGGGGCAAAGGTCTCATTGTAATCTATGCCATGAACCTATGAGTAGCCCTTGGATATCAATTTGGCCTTGTACTTCAATGGTGAACCATCAGCAGCAAATTTGGTCTTATAGACCCACTTACACTGTACTAGTTTTCTCCCTGGGGGAAGATCCACTAGCTCCCATGTGTTGCTCTTCTGGAGTGAGTTGAACTCCTCCTTCATGGCTGTTTTCCATCTTGGATATCCTACTGCTTCTTCATATGTTTGAGGATCAAAATCCACCATCAAATAACATTTTTCAGCAAACATAGGATCCTTCATGCACAGACCACTCTCAAACTAAGATCTAGTCCTCCTTGGGTCATTGGGAACCCTAGCTAGCTCACCTGCTGCATGTAGTGTCTTCGCTGCCCATTTTGGCCTTGTAGGGCTGTTAGGGTCTGCAATAAAATCATCTCCATCAGACAAATCAGAATCAGCATGTTCAACAAACTTTTTACTTACTTCTTAAGGTTCAGGTGGTGAAGAGGCTTCACCAACTTCCACTGCTGCAAGGGGTTCTTCTTCAAACTGAACACACCTTTTGATGAAGGCTTTATTTGTGCTCAAATTTATCAATTTGTACCCTTTTGAATCTTCAGAGTATCCAACAAAAAGACACTCTTGGCTTTGGGGCTGCAAATCCTTCCTCTTCTCTATCGGGATTCTAGCCCAAGCCTTTGAGCCAAAAATCCTGAAATGGGTCACATCTGGCTTGTGCCCACTCCATGCTTCGAAGGGAGTCATGCCATAAAGATGTTTGTGAAGCACCCTATTCTGAATATAGGCTGCACAGTTGATAGCTTCGGCCCAGTACTTTGGTGGCAAAGTTTTGGCCTCCATCATGCATGTTGCCATCTCCTTCAGTGATCTATTCTTCCTCTCAGCAACACCATTTTGTTGTGGTGTGTAAGGGATAGAATGCTACATTTGAATACCTGCATCTACACAATAATTATAAAACTTAGACTTGACATACTCACCACCATTGTCATATCTGAGGGCCTTGAGTTTCCTTCCAGACTGGTTTTCAACCAAAGCCTTAAAGACTTTGAATAGGCCAAAAACTTCAGACTTGTGTTTCAGGAAGTGAAACCAGCAATACCTAGAAAAGTCATCAATAAAAGTCAATGCATATTTGGCCTGACTCATGGACATATGAGGGAATGGGCTAGAAACATCACCGTGGATCAGCTTGAGGGGTGCAGAGGTTCTCTCATGACTAGCTCTCTCAAATTTGTGCTCTACGTGTTTTTCGAGGATACAGCCTTGGCAGACTCCTTTGGAAAATTTTATCTTGGGAAACCCTATGACCATCTCTTTTTCACTAATATCTGAAAGATACTTGTAATTTAGGTGGCCAAATATTTCATGCCAAATCTTGCTTGCTTCATTAGCATGAATTAGAAGAGCAGAGGGGTTTGAGTAAGGTATGAAGTGTGAGAACATGTATACCTTTTGAGCATGATTCACAACTCCTTTTGCAATGAATCTACCAGTTGAAATATCTGTGATCTCAACTTCATCGGGGGAGAATATGAACTTCTTAGGAGACCCAGTGTGGGTCATCTGGTACACTGATAGGAGGTTGGAGGCGAGACCAGGCACATACATCACATTGCTGAACTGACCATGATCAAGATCTATCCTTCCTTTGCCTTTAATTTCAGTGAGAGAGACATATCCCAGTACAATAGATGGTCCTTTTGACTTGTCCAGTGAGGAGAATGCCTCCTTAGTCGAAACCATGTGTCTTGAAGCTCCAGAATCAATGATAAAACTAGGTGAGCTTGATGTGCCATAACCTAGAGCATGAACTCTCTCTTTGTCATCTGAACTTGATCCTCCTTTTCTCTTCTTTGAGCTTTCTGGAAGGGAGATACCATTCTTCTCCAGGAGTTGGGTCAGCATGTCGATTTGCTTTTTCATACAAGATCTTTCAGAGTGATTTCCCTTATTGCAGTATGTGCACTTGTTCATTTCACCTTTGTCTTTCCTCTTCTGGTTATTCTTCTTGGGACCTTGTAGATCCTCCGGAGACTATTTCTTGTCTCTCTTTTTCTTAGGTGGCCTTTTAGATTTCTTTTTGCCTTTTGAATCCACCTTTGAATCTCTAGCAATCAAAGCTTGATCTTTGGATGGTTTTATGGTGCCCATCATCACCAGCTTGTCCTGTTCTTGTGTGAGAGATTCCATGAAATCTGCAAGGCTAGGCATATTCCAGGTTCGAGCTATCCGTTTTGTGGAATAGAAGGTCAAAACAAACACTGAATAATCAGGGCTCAGCTTTGAGAGGATGGCCAGTACGAGCTGATCATCTTTCTTTTCGATACCACACTATTTCAGCTGCAAAACTAGTGCTTTGAACTTGGAGAAATATAGCTGCAGGGATTCAAAGCTATTTGGACTCAGAGAAATCAGCTCATTTTCGATTTGATGTCCCCTCATCTCATCTGTATTTCCAAAAAGATTGGCAAGCTTCTCCCATACTTCATTCGGTGATGTCAATCCATCAAGATGGAAAAGGAGGTCTCTGGAAATACTCAGACACAAGAGGACATAAGCCTCATCCCTCCTGTTGTGCCATTTTATCTTCTCTGTAGCTGCATTGGGCTCTGCTTCTGTTGCCATAGTCACCCTGTAGAGGCCTTTCACTCTCAACAGTATCTCCATCTCTGCTTTCCATTCAAAGAAATTGAAGGGAGTCAAGATAGTTTTCTATGATTGATCCATAGCTTAGAAAATATGTCCCAGCTGTCAGTAGAAGGCTCCCAGTCACTGATGTCGAACCTGCAAAAAAATTTTTGAAGGAGAGAAACAACCTACAATGGCTCTGATACCATGTGGAAATTGAACCAGGTGATAGATTAATTTTACTCACAACAATTAACAATTGATCATGCAAAATCACTCACAAAGAGACTGAAAATTGGAGCCGAACACTAAACTGTATTAAATCAGTGTACAATAGCCAACCCTGTAATAACATAGTTTGCTGAATAAATAACATACATCAGGGATTCGAATGCATGAGGAGCAATTCGAATCTAGCATAAAGCAGGCTTACTAAAAATAAGCAAATCCCCCATAGGTGTAAAAAGATGATCCCAAATCTGTCATGGAGATCACGAATTAGAAAAAAGGATTAGGCAAGCTAAAGAGTGGTGGAATGGTAGCTCATACATGCTTTTGTATGGAGAAAAGAGTGGAGGATGAAGAGGACAAAAAACTAGTTCACCTCACCTAGTCTAGCTTTTCTATTTGCCTTAAAACACTGAAAAAGCAGGGAATATAGCAGAAAAAGAAGAAGGGCACCTAGGAGGCCAGGAATAAAGTAGATTTGATTCCTTGGGATTTCCCATGTGTTACATGAGTCAAATGAGGCAAGTTTGACCACTATGGATAGGTAAAAGACAATTTGCACAAGGTAGGACACATGAACTAGGCTAATAAGACAGAAATAATTAAATTAATGTCTAAATGGGTAAACTATGGGTTGATTATTCTAAAAAACGTCGGGTGGCCAAACCATCAAGCTATCTGCCAAGATTATCCACATCGGAGCTTCGTGAGACTTAATCGTCGGATCAATAGCGGAAACAATATCCGCAACAGCGGAACCGTAAAGGACATCAACGTCTGCGATAGGCAAAGATCAGAGGGAAATCAAATAAACAAACAGAAGGATAGTGACTTTTCCATCCGCAATGACGGAAGCCCAAAAATTAGAGATCGGTGGAAACAACAATGCGTGGTTCAAAATTCAAAGCGATGATCAGGGAAACAACATGTTCTGACTCGAAACCAAAAAGATAGCCGATTGAGCCAAATACATCGGAGAAGAATACAAAGCCAAAGTTGATCATTTCTCCGCAACGGTGGGGTTGCAAGCAAATTCTCTTCCGACTCACAAACTTGAAAATGCTTTCTAAGGTAAAGATAAATAAAAAATAAGCAGTGGAACATTTCAAGCATTAGGAAAAAACCTTTGTGAAGGATCATTAAGCCATATCAAAGAAGCAAATCAAACTAATATAAGCAAGAGGAGGGACCCAATTTTTTTTGAATTTTGGGAAATTGTTGCAGCTGCAACACCATATAGCTTTTATGTCTATCCTGTGCTGCTTTTAGATTTTTCCTGATCTTTATAACCTCTTGATCCATTTCCTTGAGCAATTTTGGTCCAAGCACAATCCTGTTCACTGGATTATCCCAAGTCACAGGTGTCCTACACCTTCTTCCATACAAATATTCATACGGACTCATCCCCAAGGATGCCTGTTGTTCATTGTTATAAGCAAACTCTACCAAGTGTAAGTAATCTTCCCACTTGGTTGGTTTGTCCATCATGTACATGCAAAGCATATCTTCAAGCACCTAATTAACTCTCTCTGTCTACCCATCCGTCTGAGGATGGTATGCGGTGCTGAAGTTTATCTTTGTACCCAAATCTACAAACAACCCCTTCCAAAAGTTGGAAGTGAACTTGGCATCTCTATCAGAGACTATTGCCTTTGGCAATCCATGCAATTTGAAAATATCCTTCATGAAGATCTTTGCAATGTCATCAGTCTTGTGCGTAGGCTTAACCGGTATAAAATGCGATGCCTTAGTCAACTTGTCTACCACAACCCTGATGGAATCATGTTGTCTTCAAGTCATCGGCAATCCTGTAATAAAATCCATGGAAATAACTTCCCATTTCCATTCTCGAACTGGCAAAGGCTACAACAAACCTACAGGGTATTGATGCTCAACCTTTACCTGTTGACATTTCATGCACCTGGAAATGTATTCAGCCATGTCCTTTTGCATTCCTGGACAGAAGTACTACTTTCTAGCTGTAGCAATTGTCTTCTAATATCCTGGGTGACCAAAATACGGAGCTTGATGGATTTCATCCATAACAACTCTCCTCAAATCTGCTACATCTGGAATATAAATTCTACCTTTATAAGTGAGAAGTCCATCTTCTTCCAATTTATATCCCTCATACCTCTTCTCAAGACTTTGTTGCTGTAATCTATCTTTGACCTGCTCATACAATTCATCTCCAGCAGCATGACTAACAATCTGCTACCTCAAATCTGATTGGCAAATACTAAGAGATGCCACATGCATTTCCTGTACCTTCCTGCTGAGTGCATCAGCTACCTTATCCTATTTCCCTTTTATGTGCTTGATTTCAAAATCAAACTCACATAAAAATTCTAGCCATCTTGCTTTCCTAGCATTCATAGTAGGCTGATCAAATAGATACTTTAGACCACAATGGACTGTCTTGAGCTCAAATATTCTACCCATCAGGTAATGTCTCCACATCTTGAGAGCATGTACTATGGCTGCAAGCTCTAGATCATGAGTGGCATAGTTCTTCTCATGCTCCTTCAACTTTCTTGACTCATAACATGTCATGTGGTTGTCCTGCATAAGGACTCCTCCAAGCCCTTGTCCGCATGCATTGGTACACAGCACAAAGTCTTTTTCTGGATCTGCAGCCTTCAATACTGGTGCACTGGTGAGAAGATTATTCAACTTCTGGAAACTTTCTTCACACCTTGATGTCCATTCGAACTTCATCCCCTTCTTTTGCAAAGAAGTGATGGCATGTGCAACTCTGGAGAATCCTTCAATGAATCTCTGGTAGTATCCTGCAAGTCCCATAAAAGATCTTACATCTGTCACATTTCTTGGAGTAGGCCAATTCATAATGGCTTCAATATTTTCATGGTCCACAGATATACCCTCCTCTGAGATAATGCGACCCAAATACTGAATTCTATCTCTATAGAAGTCACATTTTCTTAGTTTTGCATACAACTGATGCTCCCTGAGTAAATTTAGTGTCAATCTCAGATGCTCTTCATGCTCTTTCTCATTCTTAGAATAAACAAGAATGTCATCAAGGAAAACAAGAACAAACTTGTCCAAATATCTGCTGAAGGAAGTATTCATAAGGCACATAAATGTAGCTGGTGCATTTGTGAGACCAAATGGTACCACTACAAACTCATAATGTCCATACCTTGTCCTGAAGGCGGTCTTATGAATGTCTTCATCCTTGATTCTCACCTGATGGTAACCAGACTCAAATCAATCTTGGAAAATACCCTTGCTCCTCTCATTTGATCAAAGAGGTCATCAATCCTAGGCAAAGGATATTTATTCTTCACAGTAACCTTGTTCAATTGTTTGTAATAAATACATAACCTGAGTGTACCATATTTCTTCTTTACAAACAGGACTGGTGCTCCCCAAGGAGACACACTCGGCCGAATATAATTATTTTCCAACAACTCTTGTAGTTGCATATTCAATTCTAGCATCTTCGGTGTACTCATCCTGTAGGGTGTCTTGGACACTGGTGCTTCTCCTGGCACAAGTTCAATAGTGAAATCAATGTCCCTCTTTGGAGGAAGCTCTAGAATCTCATCAGGAAACATGTCCTTGAATTCCTGTAACACCTGATAGTCCTCCAACCTAGGAGTTCATCTCCCGATGTCTCCAAAATATGAGCTGCATACAACTGGCAACCCTTCCTACAAAACTTCTTTAACTGTATTGCTAAAAACTACCTTATTGATATCACCTTTGGAATACCTTCCACAACTACTAGGTTCCCTTCTTCATTTATGCATTCAAAAGTCTTGTTGTAGCAGTCAAGCTTCACCCTATGAGCTTCTAACCAATCCATTCCAATGAGAACATCATAGGAACCAAGCAGTAGAACATTCAGATCTACAGAAGTGACCAACCCATTCATGACCAATGGGAATTTCTCCACCACTTCACTAACCTTTCTCTTAGTTCCAGTGGCTAGCTGAACTAACCAAGACTTCCTATGCTTTACTTTCTTAAAAGCACAAATCTCCACTACTCTAGGAGTAATGTAACTGTGAGTATAACCAGGGTCAATCAAAATAGAAACAGATTGTTCAACAATCATACCTACAACTTCAACCACAACTGACTGGTGATCTGCCTGGCGGTCCTCCAGTGCTGCATAAATCCTAGGGATTTCCCTTGCTACTTGACCCACTGTTTCTGCTTCTTGAAAGTTATAAGCTGGCCTTGCACTCTCATTCTCGAGTGGACTATTTTTGCACATGTGGGGTCCTCCACATTTCCAACATTGAAGTGGTCCTCTATTCTGTTGTGGATCCTTAGGATTTTCTCCTATCACTCCAACTAGCTTACTCGGAGCTTGGGATTGTTGTTTCTGCTGATTCCTGAAGTTAGAAGGTTTGAAACCTTTCTTTCTTTGGTCAAACTTCTCATTCTTCTTGTCCTTCCATGCCTTATGGTAATCTGACTTACCTTTTCTTTTCTCATAGCAATACTTAGCCTTCCTTATTGCTTCTTCAAGAGTTCTAGATTCATAAAACTCAATTCTATCTTTGTAAGACTGAGGTAATCCACTCAGAAAATGCTGGACCTTCACTTTTTCATCTCTGATGTACCGGACATACCTCAACAGCTCCAAAAAATCATTTGCATATTCTTCCATGGTCCGCTGTCCCAATCTCAGCTCATGGAACTCCTTAATATTGTCATCATAATACCTGTCAGAGAGGTATTTCTGCTTGAAATACTTCTTGAACTGTTTCCACTTAAGCCTCCTTTCACTGATCCTCTTTACTTGCTTGAAGTGTTCCCACCAAATGGACACTCTTCCATTCAAATTGAATATGGCAACTCTTGCCTTCATGTTTCCCAAATAATCATGCACTTGAAAGTACTTATTTATCCCAAGAAACCAAGCTTCAGCTTCTTGTCCAGTCTTTACCTCACCATCAAATGTAGGACATTTAGATTTGTTAAATTCATCTCGGGAGCGATCCCTATGGTGTCTCTTTCTTTTTCTTTTATGAGAAGAAGAACTTGAATCCCCATTGGATTATTCGGAGTCAGATGACCCACTAGAATTCCTTGTTCTTCTCCTAGTATTGCTCTTACTACCTTCTGGTCTTGCTGTACCTCGTCCAGAGTCTATCTTTCTTTGCAAGTCTGTTAAACTCTGCAACATTGTAGCATTCAGCTGATGTTTCTCTTCCTGGGATTTGATCAAGCTTCTCATGGTGGCTGCAACATTTGACGGTGTATCTTGGAATCTTCTTCCATTAGACTCTATGTCATCATTCCTATTATGGACATTTTCTCCCATGGCATCTTCTGCTCACTTGTAAGAATCCTGAGCATCATACCCATCATGGGTTCTCATGACTGAACCACCTCTGGCTTTACCACACTGTTCTTTCTGGAGTACTGCCTTTGGAATTTATCTAAAGTTCTGCAAATGTGTTCGTAGCAAACTATTAGATGCACAATATTAATATAAATCAAAATTACTTACTTTTTCTTCTAGAAATTCATAAAACAACAATTATGCTAAAACACTGAATTCTTTTCTATTTCATATTCAACTCTATGACTACGGACAGTCTGCTGAAATATGTTGAAAACCGACTGAAGACAGTTGAAAAGTGCTCAAAAAACTACTGAGAAATTCTTCTGAAAAACCCAAATTTCCTTAGGCCCAATCGGACCTCTTCCCAACTATTCTGCTGACATTGTGGTAGTCAAAACAACTACACTTCCAATTTGTATCGGCGACCAGGTTGACTGTGCATCGGATGCATAGTCCTTTGAGCAGCTGCAACTATGGAAAGCGTTCTTACTTTGGCTTCCGTGGGCAAACGTCTAGACTTCCGATCGGCAATGTTAATGACTATTCTCCTTAATTCTTTTGCATCCGTAATTCTATCGGTGGTTGGAAGCACTAGATGCTGCGGCATCGGAGGGCTAGTTGACTAAGTAGCCGCAATGATGAGTCACCTTCATTGAACTTTTTCCGATTGGAGATCCAAGTCACTAGACTTCCTGTTGTAATGTCCTGGTTTTGACCCCGTTACATTAGATGTATATGATGTATAAATTGTAAATGATCAGGGTGTGGAGCTAAAGGCCAAGGCCCCACCATTGATCGGTTATGTTATGTTTTGGAATTGAATTGTCACCGATGGTATATCGGGGCATGTGGCATATATTATGACGGTCATCATGTAAATATGCATCTATAATTAAAAATGAACCCGACCAGCTATGATCGCGGCAACTAAAATGAGAAAGGGGCATGATTTTAGTAAGGATAGGGGTGGGGGAAATTGTCAACCTTGGCCAATGAGAGAAAAACCCATATGTCTTCTTCCTTTGTTTTATTCCAACCACTTTCATTAAGAAAGGCTGGTGGTGGTTGAGGCAGTTATGGTCTTGGAAGTGGGGTGGCAGGAATGTCAGTCCTCACCCACACGCAAACTCTACTTATGATTTTGCTGTTCATCCTCTCACACAGATCTTCTTCTCTCCATGACTGTGCTGAAGGCTCATGCACTTCCAATTTTCGTGTCCTTCCTGTTGTTTGTTCATCCACAGACAAAAACAGAGCTGTTTTTCCTCACGTAGGACCTCTATTGTCTGTTCATTCCTCACAGGGTCAGATTGTTTTCCATGCACAGGATTTTCCTGGGTTTTATCCACGTATTTTTCCTCTGCGGATCTACGGATGGTTTGGCTGTATTCTTCCCTCACGGACTGATTCGTGGGTCCTGCGTTGTCGTTTTCATTCACGCCCAGGCTGGGGAACTATAATCTCTTTCCCAGCATGGTCTATGTATGTTTTATCGGCGACTTCATTGCCTAAGGATGGGTTGAGTTTTCCCCACGTTGTGAGCTGCGTCCATTGATGCATTTCGGGGGCTGTTAATTTCCCCAGGCCATGAGCTATGTTTGCTGTTACGTTTGGGGACTGCTGTAGATGGTTTGAAGTCGTTTTCCCCGGTTTAAGCTTTGATAGCTAAATTGATTGCCTAAGTGCAATGGTCGGTCTTTGAACTATATTGGGAGCAGGGATGGGGGCTTAGTTTTGCTTGATAAACCTGGTGGCTGGGAACCACACAGACAGAGCTAGAGGGCTGGCCTTCTTCTCCATCACCCCTAAATACCACTAGAAGGGAATGCAGGGCCTGAGGGACTATGTAGCAGAGAAGGGACTGATTCCTTGTGTTGGGTGTGTTTGGGTGTCTTAGAGGTCAGGCTAGTTCTCGTGTAGGTGTTCTTGGCTCTGTAATGAGCTCACTAGATTAGCATTGATCCTTTCCCAACTCCTTGATGGCCTGATAAAACCAACTGTGTTGGCTTGGCTGTGTTTTGTATATCCCTGGCTATGTGTAAGCCTGCTAGTTCCCTTATTCCTTGGAGAATCATGCCTAGCTCGGGGGTGGAAGCACTGCTGAGATATTAAGGAGCACGCTGGCCTATGGTTGGGTGGAACGTTGCAGCGACGTAGCTGGTTGCGGATTGAGTTCATCATAAGATAAGTGATTTTGTCCATTTTACTTCTGCAATCTTAATTTCTGTTAATGAAATTGATGAACATGTTAAATGAATGCATGCATGTATGAATGTTTTTGGTTTCCGCTGTGTATGATGACTAAACTGCATCTGTGCATGATAAGCAATCCTGTGTGCATATTCTAGTTAAAATTTTGTTTAAGCATTCTGTTTCAGTCCTTTTATGCATGTACATGTTCATGGGGGCTCTTATCCTGGGTGTTTGAAGCTTGTAGTCACGTCCTCTTCGCCGGTCGGATGCATGGGGACGTGACAGTATGGTATCAGAGCTCATGTTGCAACATGGTCCTACATGAGCCTTGAAGGATTGCAGTGACAGAGGCAACATTTTGTCTACCCAACAACAAGCAGTGGAAGACTGTAAAAATTCAAAATTTTTGTTGAAGTGTTGAACAGTCGGGCCATTAACAAAATTGACTTCCATCGTTGCGGACGGGTTAGTGGTTTCCCGTCCGCCATTGTAGAAGTCCAAACCGTTAAGTCTTCCAACGGGGAAGAAAATCACAGGAGCTTTCCAAGTGATTTGACGTCGATCGGAAGAGAAAAGTGATTGAGCTTCCGTCATTACGGAAGCCAAAGTCATTTGGCTTCCGATGATAAAGACCTCCAACACCGGAACAGTTTGGAGAAAGCCGCGAAAAGTTCATCTAAGTGTTCCGTATCAGAACAATTAGCGGAAGGGACTTCCGCCATTGCGGAAGCCAAAATCTCTAAGGATACCGATGTCGATCGGGAGAAGTTAAGGTTTGGTGAGCCACCGTTGCGGAAGCCAAAGTCATTTGGCTTCCGATGTCAGAAGTTCGTCGGCGCCAAAAAGTTAAAAATTTCTCCAAGTAAAGAGTGACCGTCGAAAGGAGTTGGCCTTTGGTGTGCCACCGTTGTGGAAGCCAAAGTCATTTGGCTTCTGATGTGCAAAGACCGCTGACGCCCGAAGTGGAAATTTTCTTAGTAAACAGCCACCAGTCGGAAGAGAAAGCGTTTCGTGAGCCGCCATTGCGGAAGCGAAAGTGCTAAGTCTTCCGATGAGAAAGACTGCCAACGCCAATGCCAGTCAAAAAGTAAGTTCACCAATCGGAAGTGAAAGTGGTTTGTGTGCTGCTGTTGTGGAAGCGAAAGCGCTAACACTTCCGATGTGGAAAGACAGCCGAGAGCCGATTCTATGCAAGGAAATTTTGAATTTCCCATGGGATCTCTTAGCAGATTTCGACTGTTTTCAGTGGGATTTTCAAGCAGTTTTCCAGTGGATTCTCATGGGCTGAGAAGGAGAGAAGTGGCAGCGAGAAGTTCCCACAAGGGGGAAAACCCCCTTGACCCCCGTCGTCCCCCTCAGATAGACACTCTTTGATGGAGAAACTTCTATGTTTTGGGAAAGTCGTAATTTATAATTTTCCAAGAGAAGGTAAGTAATGTTGGTTTATGTCAATATTATGCATCTAACAATTATGTTACTAACACATTGCAGAGTCATATTCACCTTCAAGGGAAGTATTCCAGATAGTGCATTTGATAAGCAAGTGGTGGTTCAGTATGAGAACTCATGATGGGTATGATGCTCGGGATTCTTACGAGCGAGCATAAGATGCCATGGGAGAAAATGTTCGTAATAGAAACGATGACATTGAGTCTAATGGAAGAAGGTTCCAAGAGACACCGTCAGATGTTGCAGCCACTATGAGAAGCTTGATTAAGGCCCAGGAAGAGCAGCATCAGTTGAATGCTGCAATGTTATAGAGTTTGATAGACTTGCAGAGAAAGATAGACTCTGGACGAGGTACAGCAAGACCGGAAGGCAGTAAGAGCAGTACTAGGAGAAGGAGAAGGACTTCTAGTGGATCATTTGATTCTGAAGAACCCAGCGGGGGTTCCAGTTCTTCTTCTCATAAAAGAAAAATAAAGAGACACCATAGGGATCACACTCGAGATGAATTCAAGAAAGCTAAACCTCCTACATTTGATGGTGAGGTAAAGACTAGACAAGAGGCTGAAGCTTGGCTTCTTGGGATAAAGAAGTACTTTCAAGTGCATGATTATTTGGGAAACATGAAGGAAAGAGTTGTCATATTCAATCTGAATGGAAGAGCATCCATTTGGTGGGAACACTTCAAGAAAGTAAAGAGGATCAGTGAAAGGAGACTTAAGTGGAAGCAGTTCAAGCAGAAATACCTCTCTGATAGGTATTATGATGACAAGATTAAGGAGTTCCATGAGCTGAGATTGGGACAGGAGACCATGGAAGAGTATGCCAATAAGTTTTTGGAACTGTTGAGATATGTCCGGTACATCAGAGATGAGAAAGTGAAGGTCCAGCGTTTCCTGAGTGGATTACCTCAGTCTTACAAAGATAGGATTGAGTTTTATGAACCTAGAACTCTTGAAGAAGAAATAAGGAAAGCTAAGTATTGTTATGAGCAAAGAAAAGGTAAGCCGGATTACCATAAGGCATGGAAGGACAAGAAGAATGAGAAGTTTGGCCAAAGGAAGAAAGGTTTCAAACCTTCTAATTTCAGAAACCAGCAAAAGCAGCCATCTCATGCTGCGAGTAAACCAGTTGGAGTGATAGGAGAAAAGCCTAAGGATTCACAATAGAATAGAGGACCACTTCAATGTTGGAAATGTGGAGGACCCCACATGCGCAGGAATTGTCCACTCGAGAATGAGAGTGCAAGACCAACTTATAACATTCGAGAAGCAGAAACAGTGGGTCAAGTAGCAAGGGAAATCCCTAGGATCTATGCAGCAATGGAGGACCGCCAGGAAGATCACCAGTCAATTGTGGTTGAAGTAGCAGGTAAGTTTGTTGAGCAATCTGTTTCTATTTTGATTGACCCTAGTTCTACTCACAGTTACATTAATCCTAGAGTAGTGGAGATTTGTGCTTTTAAGAAAGTAAAGCATAGGAAGTCTTGGTTAGTTCAGCTAGCCACTGGAACTAAGAGAAAGGTCAGTGAAATGATAGAGAAATGTCCATTGGTCATGAATGGGTTGGTCACTTGTATAGACCTGAATGTGCTACCGCTTGGTTCCTATGATGTTCTCATTGGAATGGATTGGTTAGAAGCTCATAGGGTGAAGCTTGACTATTACAATAAGACTTTCGAATGCATGGATGAAGAAGGGGACCAAGTAGTTGTGAAAGGCATTCCAAAGGTGATTTCAGTAAGGCAGGTTTCAGCAATGCAGTTAAAGAAGTTCTGTGGGAAGGGTTGCCAGTTGTATGCAGCTCATATTTTGGAAACATCAGGAGATGAAACTCTGAGGTTGGAGGACTATCAGGTGTTACAGGAATTCAGGGATGTGTTTCCTGATGAGATTCCAGGGCTTCCTCCAAAGAGGGACATTTACTTCACAATTGAACTTGTGCCAGGAGTAGCACCAGTGTCCAAGGCACCCTACAGAATGAGTACACAGGAGATGCTAGAATTGAAGATGCAACTGCAAGAGTTGTTGGAAAAGAAGTATATCCAACCGAGTGTGTCTCCTTGGGGAGCACCAGTTCTGTTTGTCAAGAATAAAGATGGTACACTCAGGTTATGCATTGATTACAGACAGTTGAACAAGGTTACCGTGAAGAATAAATATCCTTTTCCTAGGATTGATGACCTCTTCGATCAAATGAGAGGAGCAAAGGTATTTTCCAAGATTGACTTGAGGTCTGGTTACCATCAAGTAAGGATCAAGGATGAAGACATTCATAAGACAGCCTTCAGGACAAGGTATGGGCATTATGAGTTTGTAGTGGTACCATTTGGTCTCACAAATGCACCAGCTACATTTATGTGCCTTATGAATAGTGTCTTCAGCAGGTATTTGGACAAGTTTGTTCTTGTTTTCCTTGATGACATTCTTGTTTCTTCTAAGAATGAGGAAGAGAATGAAGAGCACTTGAGATTGACATTGCAATTGCTCAGGGAGCATAAGTTGTATGCAAAACTGAGCAAGTGTGACTTCTATAGGGATAGAATTCAGTATTTGGGTCACATTATTTCAGAAGAGGGTATATCCGTGGACCCTGAAAAGATTGAAGCCATTATGAATTGGCCTACTCCAAGAAATGTTCCAGATGTAAGATCTTTCATGGGACTTGCAGGATACTATAGGAGATTCATTGAGGGATTCTCCAAAGTTGCACATGCCATCACTTCTTTGCAAAAGAAGGGGATGAAGTTCGAATGGACATCGAGGTGTGAAGAAATTTTCCAGAGGTTGAAGAACCTTCTCACTAGTGCACCAGTATTGAAGGTTGCAGATCCAGAGAAAGATTTTGTGGTATGTACCGATGCATGTGGACAAGGGCTTGGAGGAGTCCTTATGCATGACAACCACGTGATATGTTATGAGTCAAGAAAGCTGAAGGAGCATGAGAAGAACTATGCCACTCATCATCTAGAGCTTGCAGCCATAGTACATGCTCTCAAGATGTGGAGACAATACTTGATGGGCAGAAGATTTGAGCTCAGAACAGACCATTGTGGTTTGAAGTATGTGTTTGATCAGCCTACTCTAAATGCTAGGAAAGCAAGATGGCTGGAATTGTTATGTGAGTTTGATTTCGAGTTCAAGCACATAAAAGGAAAGGAGAATAAGGTAGCTGATGCACTCAACAGGAAGATGCAAGAAATGCATGTGGCATCTCTTAGTATTTTCCAATCGGATTTGAGGCAGCAAATTGTTAGTCATGTTGCTGGAGATGAATTGTATGGGCAGGTAAAAGACAAATTGCAGCAGCAAAGTCTTGAGAAAAGGTATGAGGGATATAAATTGGAAGAAGATGGACTTATCACTTTTAAAGGCAGAGTTTATATTCCGAATGTAGCAGATTTGAGGAGAGTTGTTATGGATGAAATCCATCAAACTCCGTATTCTGGTCACCTAGGATATCAGAAGACGATTGCTACGGCTAGAAAGAAGTACTTTTGGCCAGGTATGAAAAAGGATATGGCTGAGTACATTTCAAGATGTATGAAATGTCAACAGGTGAAGGTTGAGCATCAACATCCTGCAGGCTTGTTGCAGCCTTTGCCAGTTCCGGAATGGAAATGGGAAGTTATTTCCATGGATTTTATTACAGGATTGCCGATGACTTGGAGACAACATGATTCTATCATGGTTGTGGTAGACAAGTTGACTAAGGCAACACATTTTATACCGGTTAAGTCTACGCATCAGATGGATGATATTGCAAAGATCTTCATGAAGGATATTTTCAATTTGCATGGATTTCCTAAGGCAATAGTCTCTGATAGGGATGTCAAGTTCACTTCCAACTTTTGGAAGGGGTTGTTTGCAGACTTGGGTACAAAACTAAACTTTAGCACTGCATACCATCCTTAGACAGATGGCCAGACAGAAAGATTTAATCAGGTACTTGAAGACATGCTTCGCATGTACGTAATGGACAAACCAACCAAGTGGGAAGATTACTTGCACTTGGTAGAGTTTGCTTATAACAATGGACATCAGGCATCCTTGGGGATGAGTCCGTATGAAGCTTTGTATGGAAGAAGGTGTAGGACACCAGTGACTTGGGATAATCCAGTGAACTAGATTGTGCTTGGACCAGAATTGCTCAAGGAAATGGAGCAAGAGGTTGTAAAGATCAGGCAGAACCTAAAAGCAACACAGGACAGACAGAAAAGCTATGCCGATAAGCATAGGGTGAACATGGAGTTCAGTGTTGGGGATCATGTTTACCTCAGAGTGAGGGCAAGGAAGAGTTCCTTGAAGCTTGGAAGTTGTGCCAAGTTGTCACCGAGATATTGTGGGCCGTTTGAAGTGCTTGAAAGGATAGGGCCTGTTGCATATAGACTTGCATTGCCTGCTAGCACTAGTACTCATAATGTTTTTCATGTTCCTTTGCTTAAGAGATATGTACATGATCCTAACCATGTGATAAATTGGGATGTGATTCAGGTGGAACCTGAGGGAGATATCTGAATCGAGCCAATGCGCATCCTCTACAGGAAGGTCACAATGCTTCGGAACCGAGCCATAGGTCAGGTAAAGGTGCAATGGGAGCACTTCAGACCTGAAGAGGCTACATGGGAGCTGGAGGATGCCATGCAATTGGCACATCCATTTTTGTTCAATTCTGCGGAACACTGAGGTGATACTAGTGTAGCATTTTGTTCAAATTTTGTAAAGCACCGAGGACAGTGCTATTGAAGGGGGAGGGGAATGTAATGTCCTGGTTTTGACCCCGTTACATTAGATGTATATGATATATAAATTGTAAATGATTAGGGTGTGGAGCTAAAAGCCAAGGCCCCACCATTGATCGGTTATGTTATGTTTTGGATTTGAATTGTCACCGATGGTATATCGGGGCATGCGGCATATATTATGACGGTCATCATGTAAATATGCATCTATAATTAAAAATGAACCCGACCAGCTATGATCACGGCAACTAAAATGAGAAAGGGGCATGATTTTCACAAGGATAGGGGTGGGGGAAATTGTCAACCCTAGCCAATGAGAGAAAAACCAATATGTCTTCTTCCTTTGTTTTATTCCAACCACTTTCATTAAGAAAGGCTGCTGGTGGTTGAGGCAGTTATGGTCTTGGAAGTGGGGTGGCAGGACTGTCAGTCCTCACCCACATGCACACTCTACCCCCAATTTTGTTGTTCATCCTCTCACGCAGATCTTCTTCAATCCATGACTATGCTGAAGGCTCACGCACTTCCAATTTTCGTGTCCTTCCTGTTGTTTGTTCATCCACAGACAAAAACGGAGTTGTTTTTCCTCATGCAGGACCTCCATTGTCTGTTCGTTCCTCACAAGGTCAGATTGTTTTCCACGCACAAGATTTTCCTGGGTTTTATCCATGTATTTTTCATCTGCGGATCTATGGATGGTTTGGCTGTATTCTTCCCTCATGGACTGATTCGTGGGTCCTGCATTGTCATTTTCATTCATGCCCAGGCTGGGGAACTATAATCTCTCTCCCAGCATGGTCTATGTATGTTTTCTTGGCGACTTCATTGCCCAAGGACGGGTTGAGTTTTCCCCACGTTGTGAGCTGTGTCCACTGATGCATTTCGAGGGCTGTTAATTTCCCCAAGCCATGAGCTATGTTTGCTGTTACGTTTGGGGACTGCTATAGATGGTTTGAAGTCATTTTCCCTGGTTTAAGCTGTGATAGCTAAATTGATTTCCTGAGTGCAATGGTTGGTCTTCGGATAGTATTGGGAGCAGGGATGGGGGCTTAGTTTTGCTTGATAAACATGGTGGCTGGAAATCACACAGACAGAGCTAGAGGGATGGCCTTCTTCTCCATCACCCCTGAATAGCACTGGAAGGGAATGCAGGGCCTGAGGGACTGTGTAGCAGAGAAGGGACTGATTCCTTGTGTTGGGTGTGTTTGGGTGTCTTAGAGGTCAGGCTAGTTCTGGTGTAGGTTTTCTTGGCTCTGTAATGAGCTCACCAGCTTAGCATTGAGCCTTTCCCAACTCCTTGATGGCCTGATAAACCCAACTGTGTTGGCTTGGATGTGTTTTGTATATCCATGGCTATGTGTAAGCCTGCTAGTTCCCTTATTCCTTGGAGAATCATGCCCAGCTCGGGGGTGGCAGCATTATTGAGAGATTAAGGAGCACGCTGGCCTATGGTTGGGTGGCATTGCAGCGACGTAGCCGGTTGTGGATCGATTTCATCATAAGATAAGTGATTTTGTCCATTTTACTTCTGCAATCTTAATTTCTTTTAATGAAATTGATGAACATGTTAAATGAACACATGCATGTATGAATGTTGTTGGTTTCCGCTGTGTATGATGACTAAACTGCATCTGTGCATGATAAGCAATCCTGTGTGCATATTCTAGTTAAAATTTTGTTTAAGCATTCTGTTTCAGTCCTTTTATGCATGTACATGTTCATGGGGGCTCTTAGCCCGGGTGTTTGAAGCTTGTAGTCAAACCGCTGGTCAGAGGCATGGGGACATGAAACCTATCGTGGCAGCGATCCAAATGGAAACTTACCTCCTCTGTGTTGACGATCGGCTCTATTGTTGTGTCGGACGATTAGTCTTCTAGGCAGCCACAACAACAGAAGGCGATCTCACTGTGGGTTCTATGGACATTATCAGCTGTCGGAACTACTAACTGTCAGGTGGATAGTGTCCTAGACTGCCTAAATGGTGGATTCTCAAACCTTTAGTGTACCCGATCGGCGATCTGATCCTCAATAACTTTCTGACGACCTTATACTTAAACAAAATTTTCAAAATTTTCTTCTCATCGGCTGTCGGAAGTACTAATCACTGCGGCATCGACGGTTGAAGCCTCTATTTGTCAAAAGGATAGTTCACTAGCTAGTCGCAACAGCGAAAATTCAATCCACTAACTTCATCTGAGGTAGCTCATCGGCAACTGAATTAACTAGGTGTCGACGAAATAGTTCCATCAGAAGCTGCAACGGAAGCCCACCATATTCGATCTTTTTCCGATTGGTGACCAAATCTACTAAGGCATAACCTGATCGGCATCAGCAGTCTCTTATCGTCGGAAGGCTAGTGCTCTAGGCTTCCGCAACAGTGGGCATACGAACCACTAGCTTTCGTCGATCCAAATAGCTAACCATTGTCGATCACTGATGGGCTCAACACTTAGACAATTTTTGAAATTTTTTCTCTTCTTCTATCGGTGAAAACTTTCCCTATCTTCCATTGAATCTATAGGCTCCATAATCCACTAACACCTCGGCATCGGCTAGTGGAATACTAAAGCATCGGTGGGTTAGTTCGATCAGCAGCCGCAACAGCGGGTCATCATCTTCAATCCTTTCCTAATCAGCGATCCAATCCACTAATGCTTTTCAATCAACGAACTGATTTTGACCAGCGTCGGCAGTCGGAGCTTCTCCCTGTTGGAAGACTAGTGGTCTAGGCTTCTGCAACGGTGGATGCACGAAACACTAAACCCTTTTGGCTTCATCCGTGGTCCATTCAACTAACCTTCTTCTTGTGCATCAGTGGTCCAAACCACTAACTTCCGTCGATCGTCGATGGTCTCAACAACAAAATTTCGTTGGCGCTAAAAGTCAACATCGGGCGTTTCTTCCACTACATCGAGCCGGTGTTTTGACGGTCTTCGACTGACCTTCACTGAAATTGTGGCTCCCACATCCACTAAGTTCTACCGATGGCCGATGAAAACTTAGAAAATTTTCCACAATTTTCTTCCAACTGTCCTCCGTCAGGTGTTCTTCTGCCCAGCTCTCCGCTGCATTGGAAGTCCTTCCCACTAAGTGTTCCGATGAACCGACAGTTCAGACACCTAGAAATTGTTTTGAATTTTCTAGTCATTCACTGATTTGTTCTGGGCAGAAAGCAACATGCCTCTGCTAACTGGTATTTCATTGCCCATAGAGGCCCATGCTGCAACCTGCAAGCTCTAATACCACATTGTAGCGTCCCCAACCCTCCCACCGACAAAGAGGACGCTACCATGGCCTTAACCATTCGGGAAACCAGCCCCATGAACATGTGCATTCATAAAATACCGAAACAAAATGCATTGAAGTAGAACATACACAGATACATAATTATTTATCATACATAGCTAAAGCAACATACATTCATACAAACATTCAACATGTTCATCACATTCATTAATAGTAAATATGATTGCGGGAGTAAAATAGACAAGATTACTTATCTTATGAAGAACTCGTTCTGCAACCAGCTACGTCGATGCAATGTTCCACTCAACCATAGGATAGCATTCTCCTAAATCTCTCAACAATGCTGCCACCCCCGAGTTGGGCATGATCCCCCAAGGAATAAGGAATAAGCAGGCTTACACATAGCCAATGGTACACCAAACACAGCCAAGCCAACACAGTTGCGTTTATCAAGCCATCAACAAGATAGCCAGGCCAACTTGGTCAGGTTTATCAGGCCATCAAGGAGCTGGAAAGGATAAATGCTAAGCTGGTGAGCCCATTATAGATCTAGGAACACCTACACCATAACTAGACTGACTTCTAAGACACCCACACACACCCAACACAAGGAATTAGTCCCTTCTCTGCTACATAGTCCCTCAGGCCCTGACTTCCCTTCCAGTGCTATTCAGGGGTTGTGGAGAAGAAAGCCATCCCTCTAGCTCTGTCTGTGTGGTTTCCAAACACATCGGGTTTATCAAGAAAACCAAGCCCCCATCCCCGCTCCCAACATAGTCCAAAGACCAACCATTGCACGCATGCAATTAATCAGCAGTCACAGCTTAGACAGGGAAAATGACTCCTGAGCCATTCTTGGCCCTATCGTGGCCAAAACGACTCCCAAGCAACTTACCGCAGTCTCAAAATGTATCAGCAACACAGTTCACAATGCGGAGAAAACATCAGCCCCTCTTGGACAATGATGCAATTGGAAAAGACTTACACAGGCCACAAATGGGGAAGAAGATACAGACTCCCAACCTGTGCATGAGGGAAATTGACATCAAACCTCCATAATTTGGATGGAAAACATGCTAGATACCACTCTGTGGAAATGTGAATGACATCCAAAATGGTTCCTTCTTCTTGGCTGCGTGATACCAAACCGAGAAAGAAGATGGTGCGAAGGAACCATCAGACTACCGTCCCTGTCTGAGGATGAATAGAAGAGGGAAATAATGGCATAGTGGAGAGAGTGGAATAACTTGGAGAGTTGATTTCCTTTGCCCAACATGAGGTTCCATTCCCTGGTGGAGTGTGTGTGTGGGAAAGGACTGACAATCCTGCCACACTCCACTCCCCAGTAATAACTGCCTCAACTACCCTGCAGAGCATTAAAATGGTAGTTGGATAAGACAAGGGAAGTTGAGCAATTCAAACAGGGTGATGACACATGGATTTTTCCCCATAGCCCCAAGGTTTGACAATTCCCCCCCTTATCCTTGTAAGAACCATGCCCCTTCTCAATTTAGTTGCTGCAATCATAGCTATTTGGGTTATTTAATTGAAAGATGTATATTTACATGATTACAAAACTTAATATGTATGTCGCATGCCCCGATATATCATTGGTGACAATTTTAATCTGAAACATAGCATAACCAATCGATGGTGGGGCCTTGTCCCTTAGCTCTGCACCATGATTATTTACAATATATACAACATATACATCTAATGCAACGGGGTCAAAACTGGGGTGTTACACTCTTTTCTTATTCCATGCTTATTACAAAACTTTGTGAAGTCTTCTAAACTAAATTATCCTCCTCTATCAGACCTTACTTCCTGCAGTCTTTTACCTGTCTGATTCTCAGTCAGAGCCTTAAACCCTTTGAAATTTTCAAATGCTTCATATTTTTCCATCAGAAAGGCAAGCCATGTGAGTCTATAGTAATCATCAATGACCGGCATCAAATATCTTTCTCTTCCTGTGCATTCCTTCCTTGATGTTCGACACAAATCTATATGCACTAACTAAAGAGGCTTGTTTGTTGAAGTGAAATTATTAGACTTAAACTGTGTGCAAGTCAACTTTCCCATTTGACAAGATTTACATACATAATCATATGGCTTTGATGTTTTTGGAAACTGTTTTATTGATTCATTGTTTCTAATATTCATCATGTGATCAAATTTTAGGTGTCTAAGTCTCCTATCCCATATCCAACTTTCATCATAATTCCTTAAATAACATTCTTCTTTTTCTTCATTCAAAATATAGAAATTGTTTTCGGTTCTTATGCATTTTTCAACTAATTGTCGTGAGGGTACATATTTTATTTTACACTCTCGATAAGTGAAAACAAATTCACACCCTCTATTATAGACCTGAATGAAACTAAGGAGATTATATTTCAGACCATCTACAAACAACACATCTTGGAGGTTTCCCTTTTCCACTACTCAAACCTACCATTCTTATTCCCTTGATCTTGCCTGGAGCATCATTTCCAATAGTCACATTTCCTGATTTAGTTTCATTTAGAGATAGAAACTTACTTTTATCTCAGGTCATATGTTTGGAGCATCCATTGCCAATATACTAGGGGTACTTTTTCCCTTGAGCAGAAAGTACTAATCCACACTTGTTACTTTCTTTCTTATTCCAAACTTTAACATTTTCAGCAAATTAATTCATTCTTGAATATGGTCTATAATTCTTCATGTGACATTCTAAGGCTTTGTGTCCATAATTTTGACAAATATAACATTATGGCTCATTGTACAATAGATCAAAAGGGTTTGTATGTCTATTGTGAGTTCTTATTTAAGTTGTAAACTATGTTTTATGAATTTGTTTGTGACTCAGTGACTATCTTGTTTTATGTTGCAGCAGTTCATCGTTATTTGGCATACTTAGTTGCATACTTCTAAATTTAAATGCACAATTTGCAACTTTATGGCCAAAATTAGAACAATAATAACAATAGCCATGAAAAACTATTGGTACCTGAATCGTGGTTGTCTTCTTGGAATTTGTTTCCCCATATTTTGTTGGCTTTGTTCCTGAGAAAATATTGATTGATCTTTCTGATTGGAATCCCTAATTTTGATTCTTGTTTCATTTTCATTCTCTTTTGTTTGCAAGGTATGTTCATATTCTGACTGTTTGTTTCTTTGAATTTTTATCAAATTACCTGATTTCTTGTTTTCTGAGTGTTTTCTACTTGAACCTTGTTCATAGTCGAGACCTATTTTTAACAATGGATATCTTTACTTACTCAGAATGTTGTTCAGTTCTTCTGAAGCTTTAATACTTGAAGAATTTTGGTGATACAAAGCTTGAAATTTCTCCAATTATTTTCTAGCTGTCACTATTTCTTGTTCCAATGCTTCACATCTCATTTCCTTTGTTAATTGTTGTTTTAGAATATCTTTTGTTTTCTTTTCCTCTTCTAATTCTAATTTTAACAGAGAAAGATCTTAACTTGGTTTTTTACCATTCTTTTCATATTGCATCAATAATTGTTTTTGTTTCCTCTTCTTTACTCTGAGTCTGCCAATCTATTCCAAAGCACTGATTAGGTCACCCTCCATACCAACCATAGCTTCTTCATCATTCAGGTCACTTCCTGTATATTCACTTTCAAAATATTCTATGTCCATAAGCGTAAACTTATTCACTTTATCTTCGCAAGATGAATCACTGTCTATCTCTTATGAGGAATCAACATCATTTGCGCAAAATTATTTCTTTTTATATTTACCCTCTTTATTGTATTTCTTGAATGTGTAGTCCTCTTCATCATCAGAAGTCCGACCCTTTTTCTTGTGAGGAAATTTAGATGCAAAATGAAATATCTTACCACAATTGAAACATTTAAAGGGCATATTTCCTTTATATTTACCTGATCCTTTATTCAACATTCTTACAAATTTTTCTTTAATCACATCCTCTTCAGAATCAATGTTCTTATATGCTTTAAAGGATTCTTATCTAGTGGTGGATTTATCTTTACTAATCCTCATTTCACAAGCAGTTAGAGTTCCTAGCAGTTGGCCAATATGCAGAGTTTTAATATCATTTAATTCTTCTATTGCAAAAACTTGGGGATTAAATCTATCAGGAAAATATCTCAATTTTTTCTGAACTAAGGGTGCTTCCTCAATATTTTCACCAAGTCCTTTCATAGCATTCATGGTCTCTTCTACTCTTAAGAAATATTTACTAACAGTCTCATCCTCATTCATCTTTAACTGTTCAAATTTCAGTGTATATGTTTGCAATTTGGCATCTTTTACTTTTACTTTGTCCCACATTTATTTTACAGATTCATGATGGATCACCTTAACCAAATCAGCTTCTATAAGACCACTCAAGATAGCATTCATTTGCTTTGTTAAAAATAAATTCCAACTTATCATCTTTGGAGGCTAGCACAATAGGACTTACATAGCTAGTGGCTATTACATCCCAAACATCAGCACCTAAGGACATTAGATATGTTCTCATTCTAACCTTCAGGAAGGAAAAATTTGTTCCATCAAACATAGGAACCTTATTGGTTAAATTCCCTTCATGACTTGTCATGTTTAAGCTTACAGATCTACCTTTAAATAAAAGGAACCTACTCTGATACCAATTGTTGATATTATTCAAATAACTGAGAAAGGGGGGGTTGAATCTTTTATTCCTAAGATTAAACAATTTTTGACCTTTTACAACTTTATTACTATTCAAATATTTACAACCATGATAATGCAACAAATACAAGAAAGAAGTAATTGATATTAATCACACATATGATGGGGACAGAGACAGATATTCACGAGGAAACTCATAAGAGAAAATAGTTTTATTATAAATTAACTTTCCTTGAGCACCAACTCAAGTGAGGATACAACCTCTATTTTAAGTTTCATAATTGATCAAAGAACTGTTCAATGACTCATGGAAGGAAAGGAACCCAATCTATAAAAATTCTTTAATCATCCGTCATCAAGTTCTTGAATTCATAACTGCTCGAACCAAATTTAGTAACCTGACCAAATATTTCTTCTGTAAGTTCTATAATCTCGATTTTACAACTTCTGTCCCACATGATATCTTTTCATAATACAACTTTCCACAAGCTTGCTTCTACAACCTTAGTCTTTTAACAACTCAATCTTTCCGCAACTTACTTTCCACAACTTAATTTTCCTCAATTTTAGTTTCCGCAACTTAGTTTCCACAACAAACTTTCCACAATCTCCTTTCCGCAATTTTAGTTTCCGCAAATTAGTTTCCACAACAACCTTTCCACAATATCCTTTCTGCAACTACAGATTGTGGGTTACAGGTATGCAATTCCCAGTTTTCCAAAAACTGACTTCTGCAATCATGCAGCCACAATGCTCCTCTCTGCAATCAGATTATGGATTATAGATCCACCTTTCCACTTTTCCCAAAATTGGCCTTCTCAAATTTTCCTTCTGCAAGTCTCTTTCTGCAGTCTGGTTTCGGAATGCATATTACGGATGTACCCTCAAATTTTAGTTAATTGGGATTCTATAATTTCCTTGTGCAAGTATCTTTCCACAGTTGAGTTGCGGATTGTGGATTGCGGATGTGGCTTCAACTTTTCTCGAAATGGGCTTCCGCAAATCTATTTCCCCAACTTCGGAGAGTCATCAATTTCTTGTGGGCTTCTTCTTGACCTTTGATGTGCGATCAAATGTAGATCTCATCTTAATGTTATGGATCTTCACTTTTATTTTGTGGATCAATTATCTTTCGTACAGGTTCACTTCGTGAATCCTTTCCCATCGTCGATCCATCTTTCTTCCTTTAATATGGTTCATCCAATATTTGTCGAGGGAATTGAATGTACTCTCTGGATCGTCCAATATATTTGGAATGAATTGAATGGACATCATGTCTCAGCTTATTGATTTTTTATATTGAAGGTATTCATCGAGGATGAGTCATAGTTTGCTTCCTCGAGGGAACTAGTTTTCTTGCATACATGAGCAGAAATCCTGATTACACTTTGATATTTTCTTATCTGTGCTCCTTGTTGTTGGATCATATTCTTGGAACTTATGTGTTTACATCAATAACAACCGCATCACAATTTGATCTATTTCCATATGATCACAATACCTATCATAATTCCAACAAAGTCAAAGATGGACATGTAGCGAAAGGAAAGTTCACGCTAGTAGCAGTAAATCTATCAAAGGATAAGGAGAAACTTGCATCCAGTACGCAAATCATCGAGGTGATATTGACGAAATAAATGGGTAGTGAAACCCAAAAGAAGGGAAATTCAGTCAGAAAAACACCAAAAACATTGTTGAGGGAAGGAAACATGTAGCAGACCAACATGTTGTTGAGTTTGGGTTTGATGAGGGATCTCGCGTGGAATGAAAAGTTGACAGAAGAGGTTGAGTCGGACCAATGATTTTTAAAGAATTAGGAGAGAATCCAACAAGAAGAGAGTGGTGAAGGATGGGTAGTAGGAAGAAAGTCATTTGAAGTATCGTAACTAGTTTTAGGTTCCCATAGTAGAAGACAATCGATGAAAAATACTGTGGAGGAGGAGTTCTGCACTTCATAAGAGCTAAGAAAATAAATGAATGCTGTTGAGTTGTAAAGTATCTGATAGATGATGGATCGGGTCAATGAAAATTTGACAGTGATAATCGATGGACGGACTAGTTAGTTTAAGGATAGGTATTCAAGGTTCGATACTTAATTCCCTTAAGGAATATGGAAATAATCAGAGTTGTCCAAATGAAAGGACTGAAATGAGTCAGAAGAAAACCAACAAGAGTTGAAGGAAGGAATAGGACACTAACTACGTGGTATAAGTTTCAACGCCAACACCAAAATGAATGCAAGTATTAGGATCTTTCAAGAGAAGAATCCTTAGCTTGAGGACAAGCAATTTGATAACCCGTGGAGTATGAAGTAAGGGCATCATACCCAATACTAAATGATGAGGATCTGTGATGAGAATTTGATTGGGAGGAGGCTGACGACCTTCGAGGAAAGGTTAAGTGTATTGTGTGAGTCCATATGATCGGGTCGAGTAGAACAACCACCATAGATAGTTGATAGGAATTGGTCGAGTCAAATACCATAAGTGGTAGTGAGTGGCTATGGTCGAGAATTTATAGTCAATAAGGACCATTCAGGGGAACTAAGTGGTCAAAAAAGGTGGTGGATGAGGTAATCTGGTCAAGTTCAGACCAGGAAAGATAAAGATGAGTGAATGCAGTCATGAGAGAAGAGTCAAAGAACTTTTGTGTGAAGGAAAGGGGAAATTGAAACCCATATCACCGGGAGGATTAGGAGTGGACTTGGGTACGAAAACCAAGTTTTGTCATAGGTAGAAGCTATTTAAAGGACTACGAAGACAGTGGTGAGACCGATAGAGAAAATACCGACCATGGTGAAGTGGTCGAGATAAGTCGGTGAAGATGATTGATTTACAGTCGAAGAGAGAAACCCGTTGCAATTGGAAATGAAGATGAATATTTCGACAAGTGAAGGGTCGACATAGAAGCAGAAGTGTTGCGAGGATTCCAACCAGGAGTGGTTGATGGAAGGAAACAAAATGATGGATAAGTTAAGGTAGAAGTATTCGATGACAGGTCGAACCGACAGATACAAAAGAAGTTGAAAGAAATCCAATTAATATAAAAGAGGAGTCAAATCAAAACCGATCAAAGATGGAAAGAAAATTCCAAGAAGTAGTCTCGTTGAGGGGAATTCTAACAGACGAAAGCGAGAGGAAGGCTAGTGTGGAGCTAGTCAAAGGCAAGTGACGAGTTCGAGGTAATAGAGGAGATTTGATGAGAAGGTCCATAATGAAAAGTCGGAATTAAAATAGTCTCTTTAAACAAATATTAGGTAGTCTCAGTAAACAAATATTAAAACATTATATGAAAATTATATGTATTATAATAAAATTTTAAAATAGTTCCAAAAAATTGGCATACAATGCACTTATATAAATACAATGAACCATTCAAGGTCCACTTATAAAAATATAACACACTGTAAATTTGGTGCGCTTATGTGTAATGAATGAATTGATTGTTAGTTTATAGCTTCTAAAATATTTTTTATGTTTTCACTGTGCACTACAAAATTGTAGCGCACCAACAATGTGATACCTTTATACCATATAAATGCACCGTTTAATGTGTGCTGACATGATGTAAAATAACCATGGGTCTCCTATTGGATGTCATAGTACTGAACATTGGTGCGGTGACATCCTCCAAAAATATGTTTTTTTCAATTTTCTTGGTAATATTTACTAGTACATTCGATACAAATATGCACACTGTAAAGATGGTGCACTTATGTGTAATGAATGCACTCATGGAGGTTTTCTACTAAAAATTAGGGAACCGGTAATCCGATGCATTTGTACCATGTAAACACACCATTTAACATGTGCTAATGTAATGTAAAAGCACCACGGTGTTCCTAGTGGATGTCATAGCACCGAATACCAGTGCACTGACGTTCGCTGAAGAGTTGGTATTTAAATTTTCTTGGTAATATTTATTGATGTTTTAAATACAAATCTTTGAACCGTAAATTCGATGGGCTCATGTGTAATGAATGACTTGATTATTAGTTTATAGTTTTCAAGATAGTTTATGTTATTTTGATGCGCTATGAGGTAGTAGATCACCGTTAATGTGGTCCATTTATACTATTTAAACACACCATTTAATGTGCACATTCATGATACAAAAGCAGCACGGTGCTCCTAACGAATGTCATAGCACCAAACACCGGTGCACTCATGTATGCCAGAAAGTTGGTTTTTTCATTTTAATGGTAATATTTATTAGTGTGTTCGATATAAATATGTGCACTATAATGGCGGTGCATTTATGTGTAATGAACGCACTTAATATTATTAATTTATAGTATTTAAAATATATTTTATTCTATGCTAGTGCACTACAAAAGAGTAACACAACACAGTTATGATGTGTTCAAGCCATTCCACTCACCTTGTTGTTGGTGTGCCTTGTAACAAATTATAGTGTGCATCGACTTCTAGGGTGAACCAAATGGCTCGAATGCATCGTGCAAGTTTTTAAAAGTTTTTAAGAAAATGGAAAATGATGTCTTAATTGCAAAATTTAAACCGCTAAAAATTTAAATTATCATGTAAGAATTAATTTACCTATGGAACCATGCATCGAGGAATGATCTTGGCTATGTATGGAGAATTTGAAGTTTTTCCCACTGTTTGGAAAAATTCAATCTCAAATCAACAACCAATAGAAATGAGCAGTGTGTCAATAGGGATTGTATTGAGCACTAGTGGCAGGACGTCTCAGTGGGTTATGAATGACATAGATGGAGATGGCTCATATGCACTATGGAGGGGTAAAAATGATTTTGATGGTGCAGTAATTATTTTATTATAAAACCTTGTTCCGATGCACCCGAGAGGTGAACGCATTGTTGAATTGTATTTACACCACAATATCACATGTGGGTTCTTAAATAAAAATTTTGTATTAATTTTTAATTTTTAACAAATCCCAACCAACACATTTCATTTTTACACACAGTGATGCATTTATTAATAATCAATGACCCATGTTTCGCATAAATATTTTTGTTTAATTTATTTTTTTAGGCATGACATAGTTTTTAGGATATCTCGATGTGTTAGGGATTTAGACACATCGGGGCGGTATGTTTATCAAAACAAATCTCTATGGTTTATCAAAAATATAAACCAAAAATATTTTTAAACACATATTTTTTTATAAGCCATCGCTATGTTTATCAGAACACGCCACTATGGTTCAAAACGCATCGCTATGGTTTTTATTTTTAAACACATATTTTTTTCATCGTGCACCATTGTTTTTTAGAGGCCCTTGTGTGTTTTGGTTATAGATGCACTGGAGTGTTAAATTTTCCAAAACACACAACATTGATTTTATGAAATTTATGTGCTCTCTGCACAATTTATTTTCTAATTGTTTTTCAGGGGAGGGGGGGGGGCGCATGACATTGTTTTTTGAAGGTCCAGTTGTATTTTTTTTGTAGATGAAATGGTGCAATATGTCTATTAAAATGCATCGTTGTGATTTAAAAAACATTTTGTGATCATTGTGCATAATTTTTTTTTAATTTCATGTCTTTTTTTATCGCGTGGCATTCATTTTTTAGCCACCTCGGTGTGTTTGTGTTCAATATGCAATGGGGTGTTTAAATTAGAAACATACCGAATAAAAAACTTCTGCTACAGCCTTAACTCGCTTTCCTCCGCTATAAATGGATGTTCAAGCTCTTTTTAGAGGAGAATCCGCTATAACCTCCATTAGAGGGCCTTTTCCTTGTAGGTTAGAAATGCACCGAATAAAAAAATTCCGCTACAACCTCCGTTCATTTTCCTCCACCATAAATGGATATTTGTTTTTTTTTATAGGAGCATCCACTATAACCTATTGTCACATGCCCCAATTTTGTAAAATAATGTTATCTTATTTTGATTTTATTCCAAGACATTATGTTAAATTTAATGCTAAGTTGAAATTGATGACTTAGCAAAGTCAAGGATGTGGAATGTGATTCTGAATATTTAATTTAAAAAAAATAAAAGTGGAGACAACAGCTTGGGAGAGCTGTTAAAAAGAGTGTTACTGGTCAAGTTGGTGGAGGAGACTAGGTGGAGAGAAAAAAGACAAGTGGTAGCATCCTTAAACACTTCCTATGTTGCAGGTGGCAACCTCCCTACATTTGGGGTCATGATCCCCCAAGAAAGTGGGATCAGAGCAGGTGGCTCAATTAATGACAACCAACTGAAAAAGACCGAGGCAATCTTAATAAAAGTACCCAATGTAGAAAGCTGAGGCTGCTCATTCCAAGAGAAGAATCATTCAGGTGAATGCACTTCAAAGAATTCATTGGGGAAGGGAAATTTGGAGGAAGGTGTTTGAGGGATAAACTATAGGAAGTTGATCTAGTACAGCTTTGTAGCTGAAAGAGCTTACTGCAGTATGCAGAGTTGGTATTGAGTCTCAGGACTAGTACTTTGTTGTTTGTTCCACCTAGTTCCAGCTAAGGAGACCAGAACAGGCTTGGGGTCCTGAGAAGTCACTGTTTGAGCGCTCTCCAGGAGTTGGTAGGGAGGAACGACCTCCCACTGATGTTGTCATCTATCTTTAAAAAAAAATAGGTTCCATTATATTTTAATTTATGTGTTATAGTTTATATTTTTGTGAGAACAAATGATGAATGATTATATGTTATGCTGTAAATTGTTAAGTTAAAATATCTTAGTTGTTTCAAGGATGAATTTGTTCTTTGATGAAAGATAAATCCTACCTGTGTTTTTCCCCATCTGGAGTAATCCAGATCGTACTCTAGCACAGGTAGTGTGTTTAATTGAATGAAGTATGATAGGAATATGAATGAATAGAATATTTATGTTTTTCTGAGTATTGAATGTTTCCTTTCAGTAGATAGTTATTATTATTATAGAATGATTATAATATGTTCGTAGAGTTATTGGTAGAACTAGAATGGATATTTAAAATATCATAGATGAAACAAGAATCATCTTACTCACTAATAATAGTATGTTTAAGCATACAACTCATTCTTCTATACAACATCTGCTTCTATAAACTATACATTTATATTGAAATAGAAGAACTAGTATTATCAGTTGAAAGTTATCATTTATGTTAAGATGTAAAAATAATACAGATGGTTTATCTATTTTCCATAGTGCTATCTAATCTTCCTGCAACTCTCTGAACTCTAATTAAGAACTTGATAAATATTACAGTATTATTTTCTTAGTATTAATAACTAAAGGACAGTAGTAACTTAGGTTTAAGTTAATATTATTAAGAAAATGTCTTCATACACTTATAGACAGTATAGATATAAAGAGTATTAACAAATAGGAAAGTTCTTATCTTCTTGCAGTAAGCTTACATAAATAATTTTATTAAATAAACAAAATTACTATAGACTATTCTCAGTCTTATTTATTATACAATTAAATACCAACATAAAACTTAAGAGGATACATTATTCATATTATTAATATAAATATTATTATTATTAATAATAAACAATGATGTTTATAAATTAATAATTCATAAAATAAAACTGAAGAAAAATGTGTGACAGTAATCGAATTTATAAGATAACAATACAAGAGATAATACTCTTTAAAAATTTAAAGAGGGATAAAACCTAGCTCATATTTTGAGCACAATCTATATGTATTTTTTTTTATATACTGTAGTAACCCAGGTTAAAAACAAGTTAATTCTTCTAGAAACTATTTTTACACAGAAGTGAATTACATTATTGATCAACTTGTATAAATGTATTTATAAGAGAAACAATGCCTTTCTTTTACTAACAACATACATCTATAGAAATAAATGTCAAGGTTAAAAACCTTAAAACTATTACATTTACAAGTATCAAAATATTAAATCAAATTTACATAAAATGTGTAACCATTAATAACCAGTTTAATATAATTACTCATAGTCCTTTGAAGGACAAATAATAATCTACTCACAGTCCTTTAAGGACAAATATAATAAAATAGAAAAACTGTATAATTATTATAACAGGAAAAATATAAATCAAAACAAGGGTTTTTACAGGTCAAACCCTAATCCATAACTTCAATCAAAACAAGAAAGATTCAGCCTTAAAATTTTAATTATAAAACCCTTACAAAGTACTCAATTGAGTTTAAACTTCATTATATTCAAGAAGGGTAAAAACCCTAGAATTACACAGAGTATAGTATAGACTTCTGTCAACCAAACGAGTTTCACAACAGTACTATCAATACAAAAACTACAAACTTAAACCCGGCCATAAGCCAAAGCTTCAACTAGTTACAGTGCTCAGTTTAAACTGAGTCTACCCTAGCGAAGGTTTGATTCTAAACATTACGAATTTAGCCTACAGAAACAACAATACATTAACATAACTCGTAGTGAGACGAGGGAGGGTTTTCCAAAACCCTGGGTGGGTCCATTGATCACACTAATACGAGTAGAGTGGAAAAATCCAACACTTGGACCATGGGGCTTACCCAAAAACAAACCACGAGCCACGACAATACTTGGTTGGCTACCTTTTGTCTCCGCCATTAAAGTATGCGGTAGAGAGAACCTGCAAGGATGGTGAAAGACCACTGTCAGTGAAACAAATTACTTATTAAATCATGAATACAATCTATATATACTTGTAGTAAGTAAAATAATTTCTAAGTATGATAATCACCTGTTAATAGGAGAACAACAAACAACTTCACGAAGCACTGTCACCTACAGGTGGCGCATTTGAAAACCCAAACAACCCTTAAGAATCTCACATAATGGCAAGCCACGAGAACAAGAGAATGAAACCGAAGCAACCCTTAAGCTACGCAGGTAATGGATGAAAGGTTTCACAGGAAGGGAGCCAAGGGTAACAAAAAACAACTCCACTTATTGCAGAGAAAGAACCATCCACTACAAATGGCATTAAAAACCACACACCGGAGAACAAAGGCAGCACGGAGTCAAGGCAGAAGGAAACTGTAACCAGGAGGAACGATGGCCGCCATGGGGGACAAGCAAAGCAAACCTAAGAGCCAGCAAAAACTGCAGGATAAAAATGATAATGGTTATGTTTCGGCAGCGTTTTATATCTCCCATGCATGGACAGGAAATGACCACGTAGCAAACAAATCAAACCATGCAAAAAGGGTCGTCTCCTATAGTGCCTGTGTAAAAACAATAATCCAATTATTTGATCTTTGGAGCATGGAGTAAACCATAAAGTCAAGCCAATAATTCGCTATCCAAACCTTTAATCATTTGCACAATGTCATATGGTAGTATAGGGACAATAATATCCATGGTGAAGGTTCGTTGACCCTTCAATAAATGTTACTCATCAACCTTCGTTAAAACCCAAATAGTCATTCATGCATAAGACTAATTCCATTTTGAACCTTATGTTATTCTATTACAACATTGCAATTGTGGTTTAAAGAGTTGCATATCTTTCCTCTAAGCTTTGTTTTATTTATTTGATAAAAATCAAATAATTCATGTATTAATCTTAGATCAATGTGTTAGGTATACACTATAGTTAAGAGATAGAATATGCATATAAGAGAGTTCATGTTATATATTAAATAACTATAGTTTCTCTAGTAACAAAGATAAACTATAGCTTATACATAGTAAACCTTTTGTAATAACGATATTACAAGTCTAAACTTTATAAATAGCACAATGTAATAATGCAAAGGATTATAAACTCTAGATTAAAATACGTTTATAATCACAAACTACTTATAGATTGAATGTCTATTAAACAAATAGATTATGCATATCTATAAAACTTAGATGAACTGATAACTCAAATAGTATCAAAGCTTTGAAGTAGTACAAAACTGAAGGTAAGAATATTATTATGAAATTCTATTACATAGTTCAAGCGACAATACTTTGATAGAGCTTGGACTATAACTCAACTTCGTTTTTATTCTCGTTTTAGCATGTCTAGTGGACAGTAAAGTAATTATAGAAGTAAACAAGTTAACTAGAATAGGAATGACCCTATTGAATCCAAAAATTACTAGAACCATAGAGTTCGACTTGGAAATAAAATATAGGTAAGCATGAGCTCATATAGAAGGGCATGATGGTTTTAGTTTACACAATCGAAGGTTTTTACTGTCCAAAAGATAACAGGCTGTAAGTTATCTTGTAGAAACAAAATGAGGGTCAATAACTACACAGGCAAGATAAGATACTATTGCATAAATACTGACAATAACAATCATTATAAACATTACAAATTACATAGACTAAAGTAGAAATACTTGTAACTGAGATTCTAATGTTTAGAGTCGCAAACATGTTGTATTGTCGTTACTTACTTCCAAACTTGTCTACTTGAAAAACTGAAGAGAGCCAAATGGTTTTAGCTTACAGGAGTTGTCTAGAGTTTAGCAGCTTATTTAATAAGCTTTTTAAATTGCAAATAAAATACTGCTGACACTTAAAATATCTTTTAATATATACTCGATCGATCATATTTGTAAACCTGTAAGATTCAGTATTCATCTATGTTAGCACGATTGCTATGTAAGCCCCAGATTCAAAAGTAGATTCCACCTACTTGACATGAAAAGACTAATCAGTAAACTGAAGCAAACAACACACAAGAAGATTTTATTCTTGTTACGAAAAATAAACTGTTAAGTTATTAAATTATAATTTAGTGAAACTAATTACTTGACTGTTTCTTTTATGCAAACTGTTAGCTGATAGTAGACCGCAAGTTTTAGCATTTATTGTTATCTCAAAATTTTAAATTTTGGTGAAAATTTGGGGTTTTGACATGTGGTATCAGAGCACAAGGTTCAAACACTAGGCGTTGATGCAGCCCAACTAGCTTTCATAAAAAAGTAAATTAAATTATTATGTTAACGTATTTTATTTTTAAATGTTATTCAATAGAGAATTGTCTTTTCATGAAGTTTAATAGGCAGGTATGGAAAGACTGGAAGAATATGCACATGAGGATTCTCCAGCTACAGAAATAGGAAATTTACCCAGAGATCCTATACCAGAGGATTTAACTCCAAATTCCTTAGAGCTGTTACAGACTGTAAAAGATTTAAAAACTGAAATGGAGTCTGTAAAGCGAGAGAATGAAAGGATTCTGAGGGCTCAAGAAGAGCTGAATCAGATCCTAATTGAAAAGTTTCAAGCTGAGGGTAGGGGTAGAAGGTTAGAATCTAAAGATGCCAGTCATCAACGAAAATTTAAAAAGATGAAGCATACAAAAACTGAAAGTAGTTCGTCGTCTAAAGTGTTTGGTGAACGACAAAATTAGCATACTACTAGTGATAGTAGTGATGATGATCTATATGCCAAGAAGAGGAAATACAAACCTTATGAGGAAATTGCAGGGGAATTCAAAAAGATAAACCACCAACTTTTAATGGAGAGACTGAGAAGGGGGAGGAATTAGCAAAGTCCTGGTTGTCCGGGATGAATAAGTACTTCCAAATATATAATTATTCTAACTAGTTAAAGGCTAGAATGGCTATATATAATGTCTCAAGAAAGGCTGACATATGGTGGTAGGACTTGAAGAGAGTTAAGGGTATAAAAGAGAAAGAAGTTAACTGGAGTACCTTTAAGAGGTATTTTAAAAATAAATTCCTGTTTGAGCAGTATTATGAGGAGAGAGCTAAAGAGTTTTATGAACTGAAGTTAGGTTCAATGACAATGAAGGATTTGAACAACAAGTTCTTAAGTCTACTTAGGTATGTACCCTACCTTGTAGATGAGAAACCAAAAGTACAGAGATTCCTTAGCTATCTACCGTATCATATTAAAGATAGAATTGAATATGATAACCCTAAGACTTTGGAGGAAGCTATGAGGAAGGCTAACTTTTGTTTTAAGCAAAATCAGAAGAAAGAAATCTTGGCCAACTGGAAGGCTAAGAAAAATAACAATTGGTTTGAATCTAAGAAGAAGGATTTTGTGCCTAACATAAATTTTAAGAACAGTAAGGCCAAAAAATATTCTAATAACAAGAATTTCCAAGGAAATAGGAATAGTACACCCAACAATCAGAACAATTTTAAAGGTAAGGAAACTGCAAGTAATCATGGAAACTTTACCAATAATTTTGAGCATAAAGAGCTTGTCAAGTGTTGGGAATGTAATGGCCCACACTATGCTTCAATCTGTCCAAACAGGAAGAAGACTATTAGCAACATTCATACCGTACAGGAGGAGATGACCATTGGGGAACTATCAAGGAGCATGCCCAGAATCAACGCAGCCTTGGAAAACCGACAAGATGAATACCAAACTTCCATGGTGGAAGTAGAAGGTATGATAAATCAGACCCCTATAACTATTTTAATTGATCCAGGATCTAGTCTCAGTTATATTGCACCTCGGATAGTGGAAAAATGTAAGTTATCTGTTGATAAGTTTGAGAATTCATGGTTAGTTCAACTAGCCACTGGGGATAAAAGAAAAGTAACTTGTTTTGTGAAAGAATGTGCTTTACTTATGGATAAGTTTGAAACTGTTGTTAAACTTAATGTTTTGCCACTTGGCTCTTATGATTTGTTGATTGGTATGGACTAGTTAGAATAGCATAGAGTAATTTTAAACTGTTATGATAAAACTTTCACATGCCTAAACAGTGATGAAAAACCAGTAAGTGTTAAAGGTATTCCTAGAAAAACTACTGTAAGATAGATTTCTGCTCTGCAATTGAAAAGAGTTGTTAGAAAAGGATGTAAAGCTTACGCAGTAACAATTATTGATGAGGAAAGTAAAATTAACAAAGATAAGTTAAAACTAGAAGACATCCCAGTCTTAACAGAATATGTTGATGTAATCCCAGAAGAAATTTTGGGATTACCTCCGAAAAGGGAATTGGATTTTACCATTGAGCTGGTACCAGGAGAAGTACCTAGCTCAAAGTCCCCTTATCGAATGAACATATTGGAACTTAATGAGTGAAAATCACAATTAAAAGAGTTAATTGATAAAAAGTATATTCGACGTAGTGTGTCTCCCTGGGGGGCACCTGTCATCTTTGTCAAGAACAAGGACAGAACTATGCGACTTTGCATAGATTACCGTCAGCTAAACAAGATGACTATCAAAAATCAATATCCATTGCCTCGCATAGATGATCTATTTGATCAACTACATGGAGCCATGGTGTTTTCGAAAATAGACTTAAGGTATGGATATCATCAAGTGAGGATTAAAGATGAAGACATATTCAAGATAGCCTTTAGAGCAAGATATGGTCATTACGAATTTGTCGTAATTCCATTCAGGCTTACTAACGCCCCAGCTGTCTTCATGTGTTTAATGAACAACATAATGCATAAGTATTTAGATAAGTTTGTGGTCGTGTTTATCGACGACATTCTAATCTATTCAAAAACTGAAGAAGAACATAAAGAACATCTAAAAATTGTTTTGCAAGAGTTGTGAGAACATCAACTCTTTGAAAAGTTTAGTAAGTGTGATTTCTTTAAGGCTAAGATTCAGTATTTAGGTCACGTAGTGACCAAGGAAGGAATTTTCGTAGATCCTGAAAAAGATACGGGCAATCGAAGATTGGCTGGTTCCTAAGGATGTGATGGATGTTAGATATTTCATGGCATTACCGGTTATTACCGGAGGTTCATTGAATGCTTTTCGAGGATAGAAAATTTGATAACTTCCTTGCAGAAGAAAGGAAAGAAGTTCGACTGGAATCAGAAATGTGAAGAAAGATTTAAGAAGTTAAAAACTTTATTAACCAGTGCACCTATTTTAAGAATAGCAGATCCTAATAAAGAATTTATAGCATGCACTGATGCCTGTAATGAAGGCTTAGGTAGTGTTCTGACTCAAGAAGGGCATGTTATTGCTTTTGAGTCTAGAAAGTTAAAAGTTCACGAAAATAATTACGCAACGTATGATCTGGAACTAGTAGCTGTAATACACGCCTTAAAGATGTGGCGACATCACCTAATTGGTAGAAAATTTGTTTTAATGACTAATAATAAAGGATTGAAATATCTTTTAGATCAGCTTAATTTTAATGCTAGACAAGCTAGGTGGTTAGCTTTCTTAAGCGACTATGAATTCGAAATCCAACATATAAAAGGTAAAGAACATAAAGTTGCTGATGCATTAAGTAGAAATGCAAGGATGAATTTTGCAACAACAATCAACACTTATGTTTCAGACTTAGATGAATAGCTTAAAGAAGGAATAAAACAAGATGAAATTTGAATTTGCAAGCTAAATCTAAGGAAAACCCAACATAAAACTTAATAAAAGGTTATAGTTTAAATGAAAAATAATTTTTACTGTATAAAGATAAAATGTATGTACCTAAGGTCAAGCTATTAATTCTGGAAGAAATCCACAAAACACCATATTTAGGACATCCAGGTTATCAAAAGACTATAACCATGTTAAGAAAAGAGTATTTCTGGCCAAATATGAAAACTGAAGTAGCTGAATATATTGCAAGGTGTTTAGAATGTCAAGAGGTAAAAATTGAACACCAACACCCAGTTGGTTTGCTACATCCTTTACCTATCCCTAGCTGGAAATGGGAGGTGATTAGTCTAGATTTTATTACTGGATTGCCTAGAAATCAAAATTAGAATGATTCTATTATGGTAGTAGTTGATAAATTAAGCAAAGCAGCTCACTTTATACTTGTTAAAACTACTTATAAAACTGCCAATATAGCTGATATTTTCCTAAAACATATTTTTCACTTGCATGGAGTCCCAAAAGTCATAATCTCATATAGAGATCCTAAGTTTACAGGGAACTTTTGGAAGTCCTTGTTTAAAGGGTTAAACACCACATTAAATTTCAATACTTCTTTCCATCCTCAAATAGATGGACAAGCTGAAAGGGTAAATCAAGTACTGGAAGATTTATTAAGAATGTATGTGAAAGACCATCCTGGTAAATGGGAGGACTATTTACATTTAGCAGAATTTACTTATAATAATAATTATCAAACATCAGCTAGATTTAGTCTGTTTGAAATTTTATATGGATAGAAATGTAATACACCTATCTCTTGGAGTAATCCAATAGATAGATTGGTATTAGGTCCAGAACTGTTGAAAGAAATGGAAGAAATTGTGAAACAAGTGCAGGGAAATCTGAAAGTGGCACAGGATTGACAAAAAAATCAAGCAGACTTAAAAAGAACTCCAAAGGAGTTTCAGGTAGGTGAACATGTGTTCATCAAGGTAAGGCCCAAAAAGAGCTCTCTAAGATTGGGGAGTTGTGCAAAATTGGCACCTCGTTACTGTGGCCCATTTGAAATTTTGTCTAGGATTGGACAAGTAGCTTATAAATTCACATTACCACCTAACTTAAGAGTACATAATGTCTTTCACATTTCTGTTTTAAAGAAATATGTTCATGATGCTACTCATGTTGTTAACTGGAATGTTGTATAGGTGGAACTAGAAGGAGAATTTCTGGTGGAACCGGACTGTATCCTTGGGAGGAGGGAAATTACACTTCGAAACCGCACCATTGGATAGGTGAAGGTGCAATGGAAGCACCTTAGTCCTGAAGAAGCCACATGGGAATTGGAAAGTAAAATGTGAGATGCATATCCAATTCGGTTCCAGGTGACTTCGGAGGATGAAGAATAAATAACATCGAGGACGATGTTATATTCTAAGGGGGTGTGTATGTCACATGCGGGACAATTTTGTAAAATAATGTTATCTTATTTTGATTTTATTCTAAGACATTATGTTAATTTTAATGCTAAGTTCAAGCTGATGACTCAGCAGAGTCAAGGATGTGGAATGTAATTCTGAATATTTAATTTTAAATAAATAAAAGTGGAGACAACAGCTTGGGAGAGCTGTTAAAAAGAGTGTTACTGGTCAAGTTGGTGGAGGAGACTAAGTGGAGAGAAAAAAGACAAGTGGCAGCATCCTCAAACACTTCGTATGTTGCAGGTGGCAACCTCCCTACATTTGGGGTCATGATCCCCCAAGAAAGTGGGATCAGAGCAGGTGGATCAATTAATGACAACCAACCCAAAAAGACCTAGGCAATCTTAATAAAAGTACCCAATGTAGAGAGCTGAGGCTGCTCATTCCAAGAGAAGAATCATTCAGGTGAATGCACTTCAAGGAATTCATTGGGGAAGGAAAATTTGAAGGAAGGTGTTTGAGGGGTAAACTGCAGGAAGTTGATCTAGTATAGCTTTGCAGCTGAAAGATCTTACTGCAGTATGCAGAGTTGGTATTAAGTCTCGGGACTAGTACTTTGTTGTTTTCTCCACCTAGTTCCTGCCAAGGAGACCAGAACAGGCTCGGGGGTCCTAAGAAGTCATTGTTTGAGTGCTCTCTAGGAGTTGGTAGGGACGAATGGCCTCCCATTGTTGTTGTCATACACCTTTAAAAAAAACCAGGTTCCATTATCTTTTAATTTCTGTGTTATAGTTTATATTTGTGTGAGAACAAATGATGAATGATTATATGTTATGCTGTAAATTGTTAAGTTAAAATCTCTTAGTTGTTTCAAGGCTGAATCTGTACTTTGATGAAAGATAAACCCTACCTGTGTTTTTCTCCATCTGGAGTAATCCAAATCGTACTCTAGCAAAGGTAGTGTGTTTAAATGAATGAAGTATGATAGGAATATCAATGAATAGAATATTTATGTTTTTCTCAGTATTGAATGTTTCCTTTTAGTAGATAGTTATTATTATTACAGAAAGATTATTAATATGTTCGTAGAGTTATTGGTAGAACTAGACTGAATATTTAAAATATTAGAGATGAAACAAGAATCATCTTACTTACTAACAATAGTATGGTTAAGCATAGAACTCATTCTTCTATACAACATCTGCTTCTATAAACTCTACATTTATATTGAAATAGAAGAACTAGTATTATCAGTTGAAAGTTATCATTTATGTTAAGATGTAAAAACAATCCAGATAGTTTATCTCTTTTCCATTAGTGCTAACTAATCTTCCTGCAACTCTCTGAACTCTAATTAAGAACTTGATAAATATTACAGTATTCTTTTCTTAGTATTAATAACTAAAGGACAGTAGTAACTTAGGTTTAAGTTAATATTATTAAGAAACTGTCTTCATACACTTACAGACAGTATAGATATAAAGAGTATTAACAAATAGGAAAGTTCTTATCTTCTTGCAGTAAGCTTACAGAAATAATTTTATTAAATAAACACAATTACTATAGACTGTTCTCAGTCTTATTTATTATACAATTAAATACCAACATAAAACTTAAGAGGATACATCATTCATATTATTAATATAAATATTATTATTATTAATAATAAACAATGATGTTTATAAATTAATAATTCATAAAAACAAACTGAAGAAAAATGTGTGACAGTAATCGAATTTACAAGATAACAATACAGGAGATAATACTTTATAAGAAATTAAAGAGGGATGAAACCTAGCTTATATTCTCAGCATAATCTATATGTGTTTTTTGTATATAATGTAGTAACCCAGTTTAAACACAAGTTAATTCTTCTAGAAACTATTTTTACACAGAAGTGAATTACATTACTGATCAACTTGTATAAATGTATTTATAAGAGAAACAATGCCTTTCTTTTACTAATAGCTTACATATATAGAAATAAATGTCAGGGTTAAAACCCTTAAAACTATTACATTTACAAGTATCAAAATATTAAACCAAATTTACATAAAATGTGTAACCATTAATAACCAGTTTAATATAATTACTCATAGTCCTTTGAAGGAAAAATAATAATCTACTCATAGTCCTTTAAGGACAAATAGAATAAAATAGAAAAAATGTATAATTATTATAACAAGAATAATATAAATCAAAACAAGGGTTTTTACAGGTCAAACCCTAATCCATAACTTCAATCAAAACAAGCAAGATTTAAGTTACGGCTGTAAGTATCAGCCTTAAAATTTTAATTATAAAACCCTTACAAAGTACTCAATTGAGTTTAAACTTCATTATATTCAAGAAGGGTAAAACCCCTAGAATTACACAGAGTATAGTATAGACTTCTGTCAACCAAATGAGTTTCACAACAGTACTATCAATACAAAAACTACAAACTTAAACCCGGCCATAAGCCAAAGCTTCAACTAATTACAGTGCTTAGTTTAAACCAAGGCTACCTTAGTGAGGGTTTGATTCTAAACATTAAAAATTTAGCCTACAGAAACAACAATACAGTAACATAACTCATGGCGAGATGAGGGAGGGTTTTCCAAAATCCTGGGTGGTTCCATTGATCACCCTAATACACGTAGAGTGGAAAAATCCAACACTTGGACCAAGGGGCTTACTCGAAAATAAACCACGAGCCATGGAAATAGTTGGTTGGCTGCCTTTTGTCTCCACCATTAAATTCTGCAGTAGAGAGCACCTGCAAGGATGGTGAAATACCACTGTTAGCGAAACAAATTACTTATTAAATCATGAATACAATCTATATATACTTGCAGTAAGTAAAATAATTTCTAAGTATGATAATCACCTGTCAATAGGAGAACAATGAATAGCTTCACGAAGCACTGTCACCTACAAGTGGTGCATTTGAAAACCCAAATATCCCTGAAGAATCTCACACAATGGCGAGCCATGAGAAGAAGAAAAAATAAAATGAAACCGAAGCAGGCATTAAGCTACGTAGGCAATGGATGAAAGGTTTCACAGGAAGCAACCCAAGGGTAACAAAAAACAACTCCACTTGTTGCAGAGAAAGAACCGGCCACTACAAATGGCATTCAAAACCACACACCGGAGAACAAAAGCAGCACAGAGTCAAGGCACAAGGCAACTGTAACTAGGAGGAACGACGACCGCCATGGGAGACAAGCAAAGCAACCCTAAGAGCCAGTGAAAACTGCGGGATGAAAATGATAATGGTTAGGTTTCGGTAGCATTTTATATCTCCCATGTGTGGACAGGAAACAACCACGTAGCAAACAATCGAACCATGCAAAGAGGGTCATGTCCTATAGTGCATGCGTATAAACAATAATCCAATTATTTGATCTTTAGAGCGTGGAGTAAACCATAATGTCAACCCAATAATTCGCTATCCAAATATTTAATCATTTGCACAATGTCATATGGTAGTATAGGGACAATAATATCCATGGTGAAGGTTCATTGACCCTTCAAGAAATGTTACTCATCAACCTTCATTTAAACCCAAATAATCATTCATGCATAAGACTAATTCCATTTTGAACCTTATGTTATTCTATTACAACATTGCAATTGTGGTTTAAAGAGTTGCATATCTTTCCTCTAAGCTTTGTTTTATTTATTTGATAAAAATCAAATAATTCATGTATTAAACTTAGATCAATATGTTAGGTATACACTATAGTTAAGAGATAGAATGTGCATATAAGAGAGTTCATGCTAGATATTAAATAACTATAGTTTCTCTAGTAACAAAGATAAACTATAGCTTATACATAGTAAACCTTTTGTAATAACGATATTACAAGTCTAAACTTTATAAATAGCACAATGTAATAATGCAAAAAATTATAAACTCTAGATTAAAATACGTTTATAATCACAAACTACTTATAGACTGAATATCTATTGAACAAATAAATTATGCATATCTATAAAACTTAGATGAACTGATAACTCAAATAGTATCAAAGCTTTGAAGTAGTACAAAACTAAAGGTAAGAATATTATTACAAAATTCTATTACATAGTTCAAGTGTCAATACTTTGATAGAGCTTGGAGTATAACTCAACTTGGTTTTTATTCTCATTTCAGTATGTCTAGTGGACATTAAAGTAATTATAGAAGTAAACAAGTTAACTAGAATAGGAATGACCCTATTGAATCCAAAAATTACTAGAACCATAGAGTTCGAATTGGAAATAAAATATAGGTAACCATGAGCTCATATAGAAGGGCATGATGGTTGTAGTTTACACAATCAAAGGTTTTTACTATCCAAAAGATAACAGGATGTAAGTTATCTTGTAGAAACAAAATGAGGGTCAATAATTACACTGGCAATATAAGATACTATTGCATAAATACTGACAATAACAATCATTATAAACATTACAAATTACATAGACTAAAGTAGAAATACTTGTAACTGAGATTCTAATGTTTAGAGTCGCAAACATGTTGTACTGTCGTTACTTACTTCCAAACTTGTCTACTTGAAAAACTGAAGAGAGGCAAATGGTTTTACCTTATAGGAGCTGTCTAGAGTTTAGTAGCTTATTTACTAAGGTTTTTAAATTGCAAATAAAATACTGTTGACACTTTAGAGATCTTTTAATATATACTCAATCGATCATACCTGTAAATCTATAAGAATCAATATTCATTTGTGTTAGCACGATTGCTAAGTAAGGCCTGGATTCAAAAGTAGATTCCACTTACTTGACATGAAAAGACTAATCAGTAAACTGAAGCAAACAACACACAAGAATATTTTATTCTTGTTACGAAAAATAAACTGTTAAGTTATTAAATTAGAATTTAGTGAAACTAATTACTTGACTGTTTCTTTTATGCAAACCGTTAGCTGATAGTAGACTGCAGGTTTTATCATTTATTGTTATCTCAAAATTTTAAATTTTTGTGAAAATTTGGGGTTTTGACACCTATACTGGAGGGACTTTTACTTATATATACAAGACCTGATAGAATTTCCTTTAGTTCCACTTAGATAGTGTCTTTCATACAAAGAAACATACAAACCTTCCTCAAAACCTCCTAACATATACAAATATGACATAAAAATGAATATAAAACCATAGATTTAAGAAATATATAATTATATCTAATCTTATCTACTTAATAAAGAACATATCCAACATATATATAACATGAATTATATATATCTGAAACATAAATATTCATAAGCATCCATAAACTTCATGAAATGGAGGGAGAAGATAACATATGTCTATATATATGATAAAAAACAAGAGACATACATCACATAATACCTTGAGTTGATTATGTAATTCTATTCCAAGCCTCCTAATGCATACCTTTCCTAACTCAAAACATTAAGGAGATCACAATGATAAGGGAATCAAGATGATTTCAATAGCATAGAAATGCACAAGAATGGTCTCCCTTTTATCATGAAATGTCCTCAAAAAATAGGTCAATGGAAGTTGAAAAGAGAATGAATATAGACATGAGATGGTAGATAGGATTGAGTTCGGATTGTTATTTCCCATGATAAGTGGGTAGGAGCCTTCTCATGCACATGATCCACTCCAAACATGGCCTCAAATCTAAGGATAGGTGGACCCCCCCCCCCCCCCCCCCCCCC
>LPNX010438995.1:265123-330038 GCA_001517045.1 Pseudotsuga menziesii
CCCACAACCCACCCAAGAACTTCCCACAACATCAAACTCACCAAAAGGGAGTATGTACGTGACTGTTTAAAGAACAGTTGCGTATATATGCGACTTTTGGCCAAAAAGGTGCATGTATACACAGATTTTGGCCAAAAACCTGTGTATATAGAGAATATAGTGGTAAAAAGTAAGCCAAGGGTCAAACCAATAAAGGGGAGTGTCAATGGATGAACATCCTATAAAATGCAATACAGAAACAAGGAGAAACAAAGAGCAAGTCAAGAATATCAAGCCCATTGTGCCTGCAAACCCCAAATAAAAACAAGGAACATCCCCAGCAGAGTCGCCAATTCTGTTACGGAGAGAAATTCCTATGGCTTGGGGTACCACAACAGACATCTTGACTCCATAAATCAATCCTTTCCAATATGCAAGAGAAATCAAATATCTAACACTAAAGGATCAAAACTCGTACCTTATTCTGGATGGTTGAAGTAGATCCCCATTGAGCTTTCAAAATTCAGCTTGAATTGATGAATTACTTCCTCAACAACAAGTAAACAAGAAAAGCATACTATATATTGGTGTTAGATCTACTCTAGCATATATAATCAACAACATATAATCATTTGAAATCATCCATGGATAAAATATTCATTCAAACATACATTATTGGACAGGAAAAGATATTTCTATTAATATAAAATCAGAGATTACAATGAATACAACCTCTGTCAGCACGTCTGCGAACCAGAGAAACTGAATCCCCCACTTGGGCCTCCACCACCTCAATACTCCATCTCTTGATAGCAAGCTCACAAGCAAAAGGCAATCTTGGGAAGAACACTAAAGTGCTCCATGGACAAAGGGATGCAGACTCAAGCACAAGTTCTGGCAACAATGGACTATAGTTTCTTTTCTCTCAATTCTCTCATATTCTTCAATGTATCCTAAGGGTTCCTTATATAGCTCTTCAATGGGGCAATGAAGGGTCGAATTTGAGCAATCTCAAGGCATATGGAAGGCCAGGAGACAAGTGAGTCAGATCCATGTCAAGGAAAAATCCAAAAGAATTTGGATTTTGTACACATCTTGATGTACACGGTTTTAGGGGTCAAACCCGCATATATACACTATAAGGGGTTTAAAAGTCGCATATAGCAATTTTCACATGTTTTTAGGGATGGTCTAGGAAACATCAAAGGACAAAAAATGGTCCAAGGGGTCTAAGGAGTCTGCAAAGGGACATGGGAAGGCCATACAAGTGTGATTCACCTGGTGTCATAAAATCAGCTATAACAATAGCAAAGATGGATATTCATCGAGGTAAAGGTTATTTTTTCCTCTGTGATAAATTTCTTAGTTTTACTAATATTGACTTATGATGTGAGCAACAGTAAGGGTATATATGGAAGTCATTGGCTTTTTCCAATCCACATACATCTATGGATTGGGTATGTAAGTAGATGGAATATTTGGAACTACCATGCAAAAAAAAATCATCTTGAATACAAAACATGTTGGAAGCAATAGAACATGTAATCAATCAATCTGTACAAGAAGTGAACCATCCATTGTTGAAACAAATGACCCATACCTTCAGATTCTTTGGGAAAACATTGTGGTGGTTGGATCTTGGCATACCATAGAGTGACAGGTTGTCATCAGAAGAAATGATGATAGAGGGTATGCATCAAGGACCATGGGATTAGGGAATTCCTTAGAATGATGGAATATCTAGGGTGTCATGGATGTTGATGGAGTGTAGTGGTGGTTGTCATAGTCACATTACATTCATCATATCTACTTGGGATCCTCACATTTTGAGTGATGATATATGGATGAAAATGATAGTTGGAATTCTTAGAGGAATGTAACAGAAACAATGGGATCCTATAATTTAGTTGTTACAACTGGTTGATTGGGAAGTTTCATAGGGGACAAGAGTAGTGCAGCAAAAGCATTGTGGACAACTACTAGTTTTGCTTGGAATGTTGTTGTTTGAGGACAAGCAAACTTGGGAGGGGAGGATTGTAATGTCCTCATTTTTTGGTTAGCACCATGGTTAAACCACTATACCATTTAGTCCCCTTGGGACCTAGTGAAAATATGAATTAATTGGTCAATGAGGGAATTAATTTTTACTATGGTCATTAGTTAAATAAATTAGTAGGACTATAATTTTGAGATATTAATATTTCTAACATTTTTAATGGTTTGGAAATTGTATAAGTTGCTTAGGGTGGTGCATAATGAAATGATATTTTTCTTGATACGTTTCCATAAATGAGTAACTAAGGTAGCCAGAAGAAAAAGAATAGAAAGGCATGCAAAAGTAGAAAGTCATGCAAAAGTAGAAACACAAGCAAAACTATCCAAAATAAAAAAAGATAGGAAAAGTAGGAAACGACAAAAAAAGAAAGAAAGCACAATTACTGAATGGAAACATAAATAAATCAAGTATCCAAAGGTAAAGTCATGTTTCCATATAAGGAAGGCACCTTAGTGATTTGGAAGAGTCCCACACGTTCCAAGTTTCCTCGTTGGCCTCATGAATTTGAATTCTAAGAGGAAAGTCAAATTTGGAGGAAAATCACAATAGTTTTCTATAAAATAAGACTATCTACTCATTCTCACATAATTTTACACTGAGAATTAAATTTTGAGATATCATTAGCTACAATTGTCTTAGGTGATGTTCCTCATTCCTGCATTGAGAGATGTGCCCCTTTGCACCCGTTCTTCCAGTTCGAAATTGCAAAGTCTTGCATATGGGAGCTTGAAGAAGAGTTTATCTAGTTTAATACTCAAATATCGTTGCACCGATTATAATTTTTTGAAGGCCTGAATTCAATATATTGTATGATGGTGTTGAATGAAATGTTGATGTATTAAAACTTGAAGCAACAGTTCATCAAATATAAAGAGTTTTGTCCACTGAAGAAGAGAATTAATGAAGTGTGGCCCTATGATTTATGGAATTTATTATTGAGTGATCCAAGGGATGTAATATAATTTATTTATTCTCATTTACCTAATATTATAGAATCATATCCTTCTCTTACTCTCATTGATGCTCCAATTCCACTTCTATAATGTAAAATTCCAAGAACAATGAACATTCTATCAACTTGGCTCCACTAGACCATTGAATATATATCTGGAATTTTGTTAATGTCTTGATGTTTTTAAATTTAATGTATTTAGGTTCATATAGGTGGTTAATTTTAAATTTTGTGAGTGTTATAGATGATATTACCACATTAGTTAGATCACACATTTATGGCCTTCCCTGTCCCTCTGCAGACTCTTTGGATCCCATGGACTTATATTATACTTTGATGTTCCAATATCATGCCAAAAAATTGTCTATTTATACATATATGCAACTTTTAAAGAAATACCCGCATGTATACGCATCTTTTGACCTCAAACCCGCGTACATCGGGATGTGTGCAAAATGATAAATATTTTTGGATTTTTCCTCATTTGAGTCCAAATAACTTGACTCTTGGCATTCAAAATGCCTTGAGAATGCTCGGATTCGACCCTCCATAACCTCTTTGGAGTGCTGTATAAGGAACCCCTTGCATACATTGAAAGGAGATAAATTGGAGAGAAAGAAAACTATAGTCCATTGTTGCCTCAACTTTGCTTATACTTGAGTCTGCATCCCTTTGTCTCTTGGAGCACATAGTGTTCTTCCCAAGCTTGCCTTTTCTTTGTGAGATTTCTATCAATAAATGGAGGATTGAAGTGGTGGAGGCCCAGGTGGAGGACTTGATTTCTCCAGTTCGCAGAAGCCCCGACAGAGTTTGTCACTATTATATCTGTAATTTATTAATAGAAATATATTTTCCTGTCCAATTCATGTGCATTTTGAATATAAATATTGAATGCATGGATGTATTTAATTTCTTATACATGGTTGATTATATATTCTAGGATATCTCTAACACATTTATATATATCATGCTTTCTTTGTTTGATGTTGTTGAAAGAAAATTATAATTGCAATTGCATTGGAAAAGTTCAACGGGGATCTACTTAAACTATCTGGAATAAGGTACAATTCGATATCCCTTAGTGTTAGATTTTCTTGCTGTTCTTGAATATTGGAAAAGATTGATTTCTAGTGTCATACTGTCTGTTATGGTACCCCCAAGTCATATGAAGTTTCTCTCCGTAACAACATTGGTGACTCTGGTGGGGAGGTTCCTAGTTTTTTTTCTTGGGGATTGGGTATTCAATGTGCTTGACTTGCTCGTTGTTTCTCCTCGTTTATGTGTCACATTTAGTAGTATGTTAATCTATTGACACTCCCCTAGATTGTTTAACCCTTGGATTGCTTTTTACCACTTCCTTCTCTGTATACACAGGTTTTTGGACAAAACTCACATACATATGCAGGTTTTTGGCAAAAAGTCACGTACATACACAGGTTTTTGGCCAAAAGTCGTGTACATATGCTATTTTTCTTTGAACAGATGCGTACATCCTCCCTTTTGGTTGAGTTTGATTTTGTGGGAATTTGTTGGGTGGGTTGTGAGTGTGGCTATGTTTTCCTGGGTTTTGAGGTTGTCTGTTGACTATTTCTTTCATGACCAGATACCTATTTTTCATTGATTTTTCTTTGAAAGTTATTCTATTCATTTATCTCCTTTTTTTCCATTAGTGCATTAGTGTTTTTGTCTCGGTGTCTTTCTTTGCTTGTGTTTTCTACTTGCTGTAGAGACTAAGTATTTTAATGAGTTTTATTGCATTTTCATTATTTTATATTGAAAATACAAAATAGTTGCATTATTACTTGCATCTCACATATGGATTTAAGGAGGTACTTACATTGTATTGCTTAGATGAGAGTTGTGTTTAGGATTTCATATAGGAAAGATTGCATTCACATTTGGAAAGGAAGGATTTTTTATGCATCTCATGTAGTGGCATACCCTATTTTTCATTCAACAAAATTGCACTTGGCATTGGTTGTTAGGTGTGCACATTTATTTCATTCCTAAGTCTCAATATCATTAGTTGCATGCCCATTTCCCTTTGAGTAATTACAAGCATTAAAATCAACGCTTAATTAAAATGAACCACACATTTTTCTTTTATAGGGTTCAACAACAAGATTAGGATTTAGAGTCTTGGAATAGTTCATTGTGAGTCAATTCTCCAAGACTACTAAACACAAACAAGTAGGTGTTTGTCCAGGTGAGAGACATAAATCCTTGGTATAATTAGTGTTTCTCAGGAATCTCCTCTTACACAGGAGTCAAGCACGAGGCAATGCACACGATTGTGATGGGGATGACCCCTGGTCACTTTCTGTGAGAATCAAAGATATTTCCAAGATCGTATTCATATATGGGGGCTCTTTCGAGAGTTTTGGGATTTGCTACCCTACCCATACGATCGATCCCTCCCGCGACTGTATACTTGAGCATTGATTATATTGGGGTGACCTTAGTTTCCTTACCTAGGTATCTTAGGGGGTACTTATAGAGGTTATTCTGTGAGTGTCATGTCCAAGTAGGGGTTGGACAACACAATCGCTTTATGCATTGAAGATGAGGGCCACTATAATTGGTTATGAACCTCCTATTGTAATGTATGGGAGTCTCAAGCCTCTCCTAGGCGAGGCATACCTACTACATTCAAGAGCTCAGATATCCTTCCCTTGGTTTGATTATTTTTGGATGTATATTTTTTAGGAGTGTGCTATGTGTACACTATCTTTCTTAGGGTTGTGTAGTTAGATTGAGTCTTTTCCTTTTGTTGATTCATTGTGGATCCGGGTGCGACACTCCAGTGTTCTTGTCGTTTAGTAGAAATTTCACTTTCTACATCTCCTCCTCCTTTGGGAGAGAGAACCAGATAGTCCAAGTGGAATAAATCTCACTTTGATTCACACACCATGAGTAACCATGAGCCTTAGATCCCAAATATCCCTCATCTTCCTAGTCCCGTATGGGAGGATGAACCTTCAAGCACATATGGGACTCCGTTGGCATCCGACCATTCTATAGCTGGGAAATATTCTAATGATCCTTCACAATTTTTGAGCTACATGAATGCAAATCATCGGTATTGGTCGCATAGTCCAAACCGTAAGACTCACCATGCACCCACTAGCACTAGCACAATAAGGTATGGCATGCTAGACCTTCCCGAGACCGGTTCGACACCCAATGTTGGATCAGGTGTTGACCTTGGTGTTGCGCCTGGGGGCACTTCCATTGCTTTCCAGGTGGAGAGGTTTGGTAGCATTAGTCATATTACACCTTCCATCCTTGCAGTAGAGGTTCCTTCACAGTACATGCATCCTAGGCCTAGAACTGTCATTCCCGTTCGGGGGCCTAATCCTAGACATGTGAATATTGGAGGCATGCGTTAGATCCCTTCCCATATTCCATCATCTTCAACATTGGATCCTTCAAATTATTTTTTTATGACACATCCTCTTCCTAACTCTAGTCACTAGTGGTCCTTTGGGCCAGATTTCTACCGTTAGCCATGTCCGTCCCGCTTCTAGTCACACCGTAGCATCACAAGGATATGTGCCTCCTCATGTGTTAGTCGGGTATGGACCGTCTATTGGGCCTTAAAATTGTCTTTTATAATGGTCTTATTTACATTAATTTCTGACCTATTTACCATAATTTGATACATCTATGTTCAATAAGGTTATATTTTACTCTATTTTATCAATTAAAATCTCATAAATGTAAAATAACACAAATATGTTATTTTTATGTGTTAAATGTAGTATTTTGCAAATAATAGACATTTTGCACTCCATTCAGCCCCTTCTTTCAGTTCTAAGTTTTGCACTAAGTTTAATAACATGTTTCTTATTGGTTTACTGCCTGGATTTAACTTTGTTCTCTAATTCTTGTTGGTTCCATAGTATTTGCATATACAGATTAAAAATCTGAATTAATAATATGTCTTTAACATTGTTTCAAATTTAAACAAATAAAATATTAAAACGATTATTATTATTATTTAAATATATACTAATCCTTTTAAAATAAACATAACATAAAACAAATAAATAGTCATAACATAAAACAAATAAATATAAAACATATTTTAAACCTTATTAAAACCCAAAAAATAAACCATGCTTCAATATAATTTTGGTTTGATTCTTAAAACAATTTGTTTGTTTGTTTGTAACAATGTTTTAAATTAACAATACTCATGTTTTTTGTATGTAGGTTCACAAATATGCACATCATGGATCGGCTTATATGCAGATGATATAACTGATCATTTAACACACATGCAATCTATTCAATGAAACGGTTCACGTGAGGGAGGCCAGCTCCAGGAATCCAAAATTTAGTTCAACAATCCAGCACTCAGCCTTCAACGTGGCCAACAAACTAGCAGAAAATCCACTCATAATCCGGATTTATGAACAAATTTTAGTTACAGGCCATCTGGACATTCATCCAGACGCCCATGCAGGCCACATGTTTTTAACAGAGAGTTGATTTTGGGGCTAGATTTTCGGGAAAACATAGGTGAAATTGAAAATTATAGAACATGGGTTTTGTGTAGAATAGGCCCATTTCAATCACCATGGGTAATTTTCACAAACGTCATAGCCATTTGGGAGAAAATTGTGGTTCTTTGAAACCAACTTTTTCAAAAATTATGGTTTCCCATTTTCTGAATTTATGGGTAGTTGTTACAACAGTAATGAACCTCTATTTTTAGCAAGAAGTGGTTGACCGGATATCCATTGTAATCATCATATAAATACCTCTTTGGTTTTCAAGAGGAAAAGAAAACAAACACTTTGTAAACTTTGCTTTAGTTTAATAAAAAATCTCTATTTCAGCTATTGGTGATCATTCTCATTTCTTTGTTGATGATCGGTGACAGAGTAGCGTAGAAACACAACCCGTGATTGCTGAGAAGGGCCCCTCAACAACCAGAGGTTCTATTAGTGTATATTCATTAGTTTCTTTTTATGTTTGTAGCTAAGTCATTTCATTTTTTATATATCTGTTACGTTTTCATCTAATTCATTTCATTTCTGTAAGCAAATAGTTCATTTTCTTGTAGGTAATACTTTGTTGTTTATAACATATAATTTCCTGCATTTTTTATGCAATTTATGCCTTCAGAATTCATATGGCCGGTAATTCATCCCTCTATTTAGACTATTTTCCAGTCTTCTGTTTGCACCTTAATGCAGACTATTTTTCAGCCTTCTGTTCACACCTTAATGCAGACTATTTCTCATCCTTCTGTTCACACCTTAATGCAGACTGTCGTTCATCCTTTAATTCGCACTTAGACAGAATTTTAATTCATTTTCATAATTTTCAGTATTTTGTTTTTGCAGAAATAGTTAGTTGAGGTAGAGGTTAATTTTCCGGCATTCCATCGTGTTATGTAGCTAGTTGGGATTCGAATCCACCTTTAACAATTCATATTTAGATCTATATTAACACATCGACTAATTATTTCAATTTTAATGATGGTAAAATCCATTTATATTCAACATATATTTTACTGTTTAAGTGAAAAATAGTTCTGGTTTGAATAGAAACAGCATAGTTTTCTTTTTTTTTATGACTTAGATAGTTTATGAGTTACATTCATTTGTTCTCATGCCTAAAACCTAGACTAGCTTAAGCTTGTTTGAAATGTTGTCGTATAATTTGTTGAATACTAGTTTGTCTCATTTATGAAATAGGTTCAACATTCCATTTTCAGTTTTCATTTGAGTCCATAATTAGTCTTTCATTTTCAATTACACATCATTTTATTGTCTTAGGATTTTTCTTTGTTAATTTTATTTCTTCAAATTATTTCATTTCAGTAGATGTAAAAGATTACAACTCGGCTTCAAATTCAAGATTAATAGGTTCATATAGATTTTAAAAATGTATTGGTTTTCAGTATTTTAAAGTTTGATGATAAAAGTTCACATAACCTAGTTTAGTGTAAGTTTACTTTTCAAGTTGTAAATCAATTTCATGATCTTTTTATGATTGGTTAAGATTCCTTAGTTTATGGTATAGTTTGCTGAAGAGGTAGAGTAGAAGTATTTTGTTTTTCTGTTGTAGGTTTGCTTACAGATTGAATATATTTCCAGTTATTGTTTTGTACTTAGTTTTAGATTTGATTATAAAGCTCCAAGTTTAGTTTTCTTTGATTAGTTTACTGTTTTGCAACGCATTTATTTACACTTGGTCTTTAGAATAATATTTGCTTTGCTTTCTATGAATCCGTAGCTACTTGTTTTTCTTTCTATGAATTTGCAATTAAATAGTTCATTGCTTTCCATAACTCATTTACACTTGTATTCTTAGATAGGCATTTACTTATCCATACATGAAATAGTCTCCAATTTATAATATAGATCAGATAATTTGCTGCAAGTAGTTAGTTTTGCTCTCATTAGTTAAATTGCTTTCAGAGCAAGCGACGGCTTTCTAGATTAGTATATGCAATTCCCTTCCATAGAATACATTAGCATAGCATTAGACTAGTTTGAATCTCAGTTATTAATCAGTTTCCTACCTTTATAGAATATATTAATATAACACTAGATTATATTTGAAATTATAGTTACTTTCCAAGTTCTTAGTTAATTTCTTGTTTTCATAAATACATTAAATTCTTGCATTTGAATTATGACAGTCATGCATGTAGATTAAAATCATATAGTTGCATGTTAGTGTAGTGAGAATTTCTCCTCACTACAGGGGTAAAAATGGCTCCCTTGTGCCTATAGGGCACAAGGGTAGGTTTCTACCCATAGAAAACAGTAAAAAACGGAAGTAAAAATGACTGAATTAGGGCTATGAATTTAAATTAAACTAAGCTACACTAGAACAAGTAAATGGCAACTGAAATAAACTATATCTAAGCTAATAACAGAAAGAAAGAAGAGATGGAGTATTGTTGAACCCCTCTGCACACAGTGGGTTAGGGTTCCGCCTCCAAAACCTGTAAGAGAAACCTATACTACTATGGAAGCAACCTACAAAAGATGTTAATGGCAAACCTGCAACTAGAAATATTGGTTAGAAAATAAAACAAGTAAATAAACATGCATAAACAAAAGCTATACCTCACTTGGGTGGAAATGGGCCACCATGCCCTAGCTCATGGGAGCACCTCTCTCTTGGTTGGGGAGCAATGGCTTGGAGAAATGGAGATGAAGGAGAGGGTGAGTGGGTGGTTTGAGAGCAAGAGGTCTCAAAGCATCCATGGGCAGCATAACAATGTGCAAATGAGGAGTGTTTATAGAATGACCCCCCACCCTCCTTATATAGTTTTTTCAAGGGGTTTTAGGGTTTTAAGCCCTTGGTCAAGGCTTTAGCCCCTTTTTTGGGCCTTTAGCCCCTTTCACCCTAACTTTAGCCCCTTTTAGGGTTTTAGCCCCTTTTTGAGGGCTTTAGCTTCTGGGGGTCTATTTTGGGCTCTTTTTGGGGGGTTTTATCCCTTTTCTTCATCCTTGGGCTCTTTTGAAGGTGTGGGGGTCAAATGGAAGGTCATGGAAGGTCTTGTGAAGTGAAATGAGTGTTGTGAGATGGTGTCCTTGGGTGGTGTAGGCCATTGAGAGCTGTGTGGGGGATTTTTTGGGTTAACAGATTGCTCCCTGATGTGTGAGGGCAAGAGCTCAACGTATGGCCGACGAAGATCATAGGATTTGTTGTCGAGAGGTGGTGCTTCCGAGGCTGGGGCATGGTGGATTTTGGTTTTGTATTAATTTGGTTCCCATCAATGGGTGAGATACAATAAATGTGTGACATGTATATGGATGAGGCGGGCATTCCCATGCTCATGACAATGTCAAAAGAATCATTTGATCTATGCTCTAAAATACAATTCCGATCATATACAACTGATGTTACAATGGTGGTTTCCTCTATGTGAGGCTGAATACAATACTGATCTAGTACATTGGACCCATGGCATTCTCATGGAATGCTACATCTTCATGACTAATGGTCTGCTGGATCTAGTACATAGCTGTGTGGACTCGTTGGTTGAGAGTCAAAGTCTCTGCAGTACAAGTATGCTACATCAATCATAAAGGTATATCGAAGCACTGCTGGGGCTTTTGAATACTGTCTCCAACGCAACCCAGAAATCATAAGGGACATAACCTGTTTAGGTCCCTCGAGTGGACGCACCAGTGTGCTAGAGTCGGGTGACATCCAGGGTCTTCAACCAAATATTGTGTGGAACAAACCCTATACGAATCTCAACTGTGCGATGATGGAGGTGAAGTCGAGCACGTGAGAAAAAACCATCCCAAGAGGCACTAAGGACTCCTCTCAAGTGGTCCAAGGAACTCATCAATGATGTTAACGAAGCCAAGGTACAGGGACCTCTGGGTCTATCCTCTAGAATATGTGGCGTCAATAGAGGAAGACCTGCCCCTAGCCAAGGCAATGATGTTTCCTTGACCAGGAGTGCGAGGGATAACCGAAAGGTGTGAAGCAATCTGTGAACTGACTCACTGAATTGGGGGGGGGAAGGGGGGGAAAGGAAAAACTGAACAGGGGTAGGGGGGGAGGGAGACTCAAACTTCCTTTGTTCAAAGTATGACAGTAGGGCTTAACCAGGCAGCAAATGAAACTGACTCAAGGGAGTGGGATCATAGCTGTAATATCGGGAATGTTGTTGCAGATGGGCAATACTTGGAGGCGGAGGACACTTTTGATACTGATGGGATCCAAGGAGGACACATTTCAGAGTAATCTGAACAAAGGTGACCCAATGTCGGAATTCTGCCAAACTATTTTCTGTGGGGTGGTGTCGAGGGACACTGTTGTTGTACGATCTTGTGGATTTTTGTCAAGCCTGAGAAGGTAAATGCTCGATGGTGCTTTCAATTTTACAGAGTCTAAAAGCATGAAGAAGACTACAGTGGGGGCTCTTTTTCGTTGGTAGTCTACTGTGCCTGAAAAAGGATAAAAGTATACATAGGAGAGCTCGCCCATCCTGGAGGGGATGAGAGATTTCTTTACCGTTGGTAGTCCAATCAGGCCAGAAAAGGTTAAACCTATACTGACTGGACAGTCATTCAAATGCTTTTACGAGCATGAATGAAACCAAGTTTGCTCAGCAATATTTTCTTGATGAAATGACTGGAAAAGAGCTTAACAACAACCGATGCTGAGCTTTTTTGTTAAGTGTGGCCCCTATGCCCAAGAAAGCACAAAAGTATGTGGAGGGGGATGGTCTTGGCTTCAGTGTGCCTAGGAGGTCCTTTTCATGAAATGGTCTACATGGTCTGCAAAAGGAGGTAAACGAGACGATGTAGATGCCCTTTCCTATACTTTAGCAAGCATGAAAGGAAGCAGTTGTGCTCGACGATCTTTTCATTGTTTTAAGGAGTCAGAAAAGAGCTTAAACAAAACTCCAATGTGGTCAACCGAATGTGGTGGCACGTGCGGTGCCCCCTGTCGGGACGGAGGACAGAGGTCCAAAGGTCATACACAGAGTATGGATGGAGCAGAAGGCTCTCAAACATACCAATACATGCATGGGATAGATCATGGCAGACGCCTACAAGACTACGACAGAGGCATGCAAACTGAGGTGGCTCTCGGACAGAGGTCAGGAGAGCGTGTGTGTGTGTTTTGGTGGACGAAGTTGACTACATGCGATGTAAGTACAAGTCTGGAGGCATTTATATGCCAAATAAGTGCAAGAAAGTAAATCATTTTGTGGACAGTGGTCCAGAGGTCTATGTAAGGTGCAGTAAACCGAAAAGACAATTATGTGCTAAAAATAGAAAGTAAAAGCTAAAATTACACTCCTGAGTGGGCAGCGACCCGAGAACACTTCTATGTCAAATATATGGAATAAAAACAAAGGATTCTGTGGACGATGGTCCAAAGATGTCCGCAAAAGGTGTGGTGAAAAAGACAATTATAAATAAAAAAGGTAAAATATGGTACAATCCTTAACAGGCGGCGGTCCGATCGCTTGCATGAGTTGCGACCGAGTAATGTGATACAAGTATCGGTCCGTAGACACTCGCATCATCATGTCATGGCTCGTGAATCGAGGTGACTAATGGGAAATGGTTCTGAAGCTGACTGATTAAACATGAGACAGTGGTCTCATAAAGAGATTTGATCCCGGAGGTGTGAGAGGTATCTTGAACCAGTTCCGGGTGACTTTGAATTAGTAGCTAATGGTGCTGCCTTTGACTTGTGCTAAAAAACGTTGAAAAAAAAGAAAAGAAAATAAAGCGACTCATTGGTGATGTTAAGCATAAGATCTCTTGAGGTAGAGCCCGTTGTGGGGGTTCTCCAAAAGTTGTCCATCAGAGTCAATGAGGGTGTATGCCCCCTTGCTAAGATGAAGGTCATTGGCAAGGCGGGGTGATGGAATCTCGTCTTTTATGGGAAGAACCGATTCCATACTATGGTTATGTAATGGGGTAAAACCAAAGGCGGTCTTACATATATCTCCATTATTTTGTAAGTGGTGCTGGGATAGATCAAGTGGATCTTCCACGGGTGATGAGACGGAAGGGCGACTGGTGCTATAGATCATGTAAATGATATTGGTTATGGCTTTGGTTGCCTTGCCCCTAGTCTCTATTGGAGGAAGAGGGGTAGGCCTAGAGACAGAAGGATTTTTTGATGGACCTAGAGGTAGGTGCAACATCATATCAATTGGCTAGACATGATTCAACACATCCCAGGGCCTCAGAGGTATGGTAGGTTGTTCAAGGTACCACACAGGATCTCCCAGTGTGAAATCCTATAGATTGCAAGATTCCAAGATAGATTTACTGACAATCTCAGATGGTAGGAAAAAGAAAGGGAAAAGGAAAAGGAAAAGGAAAAGGATCATGTTGATCGAGAATGAACCCCACTATTTCCTTGGTAACTGAGGTTGAGGTTGCAACTGAGGTTGCGGCTACAGAAACAATGGAAGAGACAGGTCTGATGGACCATCGGTGATGGTGGAGACAAGAGGGTCTACAGAACTGGACATCATGTAGATGGACACGATGTCTGAAGAAGGCGGTCGGGGGTGAACTTCTTCGATCAAGGTGATCTTAGACTTAAGGGAATGGTGACGGAGGTCAGCGAGAGCCATTCGAAATTCGGGCAAGTCTTGGCAATGGTGGGAGTAATGGCCATACAAGCCGCAAAGGGCACAATCATGGTTTGTCCTTAACGCCTTGTTCTTGGCTACTGCTATGGTTGGGAGTTCAACCACGGGGATGTTTTCATTTGTATCCTTGGCATCCAAATGCACACGGATCACTGGGATTTCAGGGAAAGCCTGAGTTGGATGGACCTGTTGTTCGCAGACTGTGTAAGGTGGAACTTGTCATGGTTTTGCGGTGGCTTTGGTGTTCTTTCCCCTGGCCCTTTTGTGTTAGGGCGGTGCAGGTGCGGGTCCAGCGGTTGGCCTATGCAGATCGGGTGGGGGGTGGGACTCAACCGCAATAGGTTTCACTGTATTTAACACAACTTGAGGCATTGCTAGTTGAGCTGGTGAATTTATATACCACACCGGGATCCCCAACGTAAAGTTGGGTAGGCTTAAAGTGGCCATGACCAGCTTGCTCATGACACCAGGTGGGGGAAAGAGGAAGGGAATTGTGTGGACTGGAGATGAGCCCACATAACTCCCAGCTAGTTGCATGTGGGGGTGAGGTTGTGGTTGTGGCTACACGTAATGCTGCTACCGCAGGTGATGTTGTGGTTGTTGTTGGCGTTGTGGCTATGGACGATGTTGTGGTTGGGGTTGGGGCTGCGGCTGTTGTTGTTGTTTGGGTGCAGCGGTGCTTGATGAGACCATGCACAAATCCATAGTTTGCTTTTGTGTCAGTGGTGGTGACACCAACAGGAAAGGAACCGTCATGGTGTAATCGGTAAACAAATCGGGGCCCACATTCAACGATGGGGAAGCTGGTGTGTTTTCAACCACAATGTTGGTTATGGGGATGGCGTTAGCGTGTGCGGTTGTTCCTTGCAGCTCAGTGGTGGTGATGGAGGGATAACATTGGCAGGTGTTGTTAACCCTTGCGGATCATGGTAGGTGAGCTGGTCAACTGTCACAATATTCCCTTCATGGGGGAACATCATGAGGTGGAAGACAATTGACGCGATGGCTTGCATGGCGTACATGTAACTTCTCCCAAGGAGGAGGTTGTAATCCAGTTGAGCGTTGATGACCTCAATTTAAATCATGACTATCTTCTCGGCTAACGTGATGGGGACATGAGGGAGGATTCCTTGGGCTTTAGTGGGGTGTCCATCATAAGCCCGCAGAGTCGTGGAATATGGTTGTAGAATTGGGGATCCAAGCTTCTGCCAAACCAAGGTAGACATGACGCACGTGGATGCCCCCTCATCCACTATGCATCGGTGTACAACCAAGTTCCAGATGGACACCAGAATTTGGAAGGCGATAGTGGAGGGCATGCGCGGCTCTCCATTTTCTGTGTCAAAGGTGATCAGCTTGGAATATGAGGGGTCTACTGCCCTTAGAGTGGCTAGTAGGGATTTTTTCTACGTTGGGCATGTTTTAAGTACCTCAAGAGAGGACATGGTGGTTTGCGTTTGGGCCAAATCATCCACTACGCTATAGCTGATTGTAGCTCTAGCTGTGGCATTATTGGCAATTCTGCGTATGGGGGGGTGTGGGAATGGGGGTAACTGGAGAGGTAGGTTGGTTGTCTTAGACATGGATGCTACTGAAGAGTCAACAGGTTTGGTAGTGGTACCGTATTGGTTTCTTCTAGTTTGTAAGTTGACCTCTTCTGTGGTCATGGTCATCAGGTGGTGGACACCTGTTTCGGCCATGGGCGGTGTCCCCAAAGTGTTGGGATTGGCCTGGGGAGGGGTAGCGGTTGCCACCAATCCTTGGACTGGTAGTGGGTTTTGAAGCACCATGGGAGGAGGTCCTTGTGGTGCTGGGTTGGGTTGTGCTTGGTTTGTAGCGTTAGTAGCCTATTGGGCCTCGTTTCGAATGGCCTGCTTCACATGACCCATGAGGGGACACTCGAATGTATAGTGCCCATAGACCTCACATAGTGTGCATGGTTGGTTTGTGCGTAATGGGGCATTGCGCCTTGGTGCATTTGGTCGTGGGGGATTCTGGGCTGGCTGGTTTGCTGCGGTATTGTTGGGAGGATTCGGTTGTTGACCGCCTCCCTACGGTTGGTTGTTGCCTCCCTGCGGTTGGTTGTTGCCCTAGTTGTGGGGCCGATTATTTCTAGCTTGCCCTTGTTGATTTTTGGGGGCAGGCTGGTTGGAATGGTTTTGCTTTGCAAACACTTGTCCCAAAGGAGTGGGTGGAACAGGTGGAGTAAGGGCAGGGGCTTGGACTTGTTGCACTGGTGGTGCATAGTAGATTTGTGGGGGTGGCAGTGCCACGAATGTGGGAATTTGGCCCACATACCACTGTGTTGGACAAGCCATAGCTTCAGCCTGCTGCGGTGGCACAGGTTGTGCATACGAAGTTGTCACTCCAGACTGAGACATCATTCTAGCATAGTCTGAAGCTTGGTTTTGGTAAGCAACATTAGCAGTGTTGCTTGGTTGTGGTGCAATGACAGGTGGTGTCGGTCGAGGCGGTGGTTGTTGAGAGACTGACCCTATGATGCCATCCGCTACGTGGGATGCCCCTAGTGTGTCACGGTAAGAGGTACTTGGATGAGGAGCATCCAGAATGACAGTATACAAGTATCCTAATTGGGCATAGATGAGGTCAAACTGTTGGGCCTTCCGTATGGTCTCTTCTTCATATTGGGGACGTTTCGATGTGACATCCTTTGCGATGGGTGGGAGAAAAGTCTTGAGGAACCAATATAAGAAGATCCTGTCGTCAAGTTGGATCTTACACAAGCTACGACGCCACCACCATTCATGGATATGATCAGTGATGTGAGTGGCGGTGTTTTGACGGCAGGATAGCAGGATCTCCACCCCCTCATCATATCTGACCAGGAGCTAGAAATACTGGAGGAACATGAAGGATAGGGAGTTGAAGTTTGGGTACTTGGCTTGTGGCAGCTCAATGTACCATTTGGTCGTGGCACCTATAAGGGTGCATTGGAACAACCTCAGTGTGATCGAGTCTTCTACGATGCTATTGGATGAGCACCATAGATGGAATGTCATTATATGATTTTGGGGACATTCCCTGGCTTTGCCTTAGAACTTTGGGATGTCTGAAGGTAGCTTAGTTGGCATGGATGGCCAAAAATCTTGGTGATGGATGGGGTCATTTGTCAATCTTTCCAAGTTAGGCAAGTTCAAACGAGCCATGAATGGTAGATTTGACCCCAAATTGATGTGGGATGGGGCTGCAATGTGGGTGGGGTTTGCAGGTGCATAATGGATCTGGATAGCTAGGGGTGCTTGTTGTGGCACCATGGCAGATGGGCCAATTCCCCCAAGTGTTGTGGTTGGGATGGTGTGGGTGGCAGGGGCATTTCCCCCCTGTATGGCGGTAGGGGCAATGTGGGTGGTTGGTGCACTGCCCCCCTGCATGGCAGGTGGGACAATGTGTGTGGAGGGGCCACTGCCCCCATGTGTGGCCACTGGACCAGCTTGGATGGTCACTATGGGTGGTGGAAATTGGCTAATGATAGTCTGCATGACTCTACTTGTGCCACTTGCCACATTGTGGGTGGCTGGTTGTGATGTGGACATGGGTCCACTTGCTGAGGTTAGGCCGAAAAATGGATCCAAGTTTGCAGTAGCCATGGGGCTAGATGGTGCGGTGTGGAGGTCTGGTTTATACTGATATGGGTCTGAATCAGAATCAGAGGCTGTGTGGCCCTATGATGGTGTGGGAGATCACTGAAAATGGCTACGATGATGCCGACTGAGTGTTCCAAATGGTGGTGTTTCACCTCTTAGGCGTGAGGAAGATCATGGAGGATCAATTTTGTTGGGTTGTGTGTATGAAACTGGTGGGTATGAAATTTGGACCCTGGTTTCAATGAATTCCTACTGGCTGAAGGTGGTCTCTCGGCCACCAAGACTTCCAGAAGACAACGCTTGGCTTGTTCCTCACGGTTAACTCTACTCAATCAGAAGGGGTTGTTTCCCATTTCGCTTGGCAATTCCTTTCAGCGCCCAGCTACTTTGGGGTTCTTGTGGTACTCCTCACAATGAGTTTCTGGGCAAGGCCCAAGTACTTCCCATAGTTGTAGCAGTTAGGGAATTATGCCCTCAAATACTGCAGAGTTGGTTGAACTTAGTGTAAATTTGGTAACTTTTAAGGCTCACTCAATGTCATGAACTGAGTTGGGTTAATTATGTGGTATAGTGTGTTGGTTTGCTTGCTTGTTCTGGTATTTGGTTTGCAAAAATGTAAATAGAAACTTGTAAGCAAATATGGTTATTAACCCTGAATTATTAGCCTAACTGAGTGTCTACCTCTCAGTGGTATTCTTCTTCAACCAAGAGAAGGTGCTGGGTTCTCAACACAATAGGACTAATCCCATCCGTAGATCCTTAGGTCACCTCCCAAGTGCTAGGTTGGTCAAGCAGGGAGGACGCTTAGCGCCGTGAGAATCCCTCCTTCTCTACCTCCCATACCTTCTAGGTCACCTAGTTTTAGTGGTTTAGGAAAAATGCCATGGAGTGTCTAAATCTATACAAGCTTTCCCTTCGTTGTATCCCAGAATACCCCGGAGGGTGATGACTGGGTAGAGGAGGAAGGGGGAAGCAAGATGGTTGATTTTAAGTTGATTTTAGTTAGACTAGGTTAATTTTATTAATCCATAATGATTTACTTAACATTTACATATTGTTCATGAAATAAAATGCAGAAAATAAAAACAAAAACTGAAATTAAAAAGCCCAAAAATGGGTCGCGCACCTGAAAAAGTCTCGTTTTTGCGAATTGGATTCTGATCAAACCGTGAGGCATTACCTCAAACGGTTGAAAACCCACTTCATAAATGGGACCTTTTACCCCTAAACATGGTAATATTTGCAAATGGATCAACTATTTGGGCAGAAAATGAGCCTGAACACAGGTGAATTTTCAGAAATTTGGTTCGGCCGTTTTTGCACAGTTGAGTGATTTGCAAACCATGAATGGCCAACAGTAACTAGTACTATGGCCAAATGGGCTTGGATTGGCCTTGACGAGGCTCAAAAATAACTAGAAATTAAAATAAACAAGAATATAAGATGGATTTAACATGAAATTTCTGAAAAACTAGGGCAACAATTTTAAAAACTTGGAAATAAAAATTTTGGACCAGGGATCCTATGGGATCGACCCAGCGGAGTCGCCAAAGCTGTAGTGATAATTTCTCCTCACTATAGGGGTAAAAATGGCTCCCTTTTGCATATAGGGCACAAGGGTAGGTTTCTACCCTTAGAAAATAGTAAAAAATAGAATTAAAAATGACTGAATTAGGGCTGTGAATTGAAATTAAACTAAGCTACAATAGAACAAGTAAATGGCAGCTGAAATAAACTATATCTAAGCTAATAACAGAAAGAAAGAAGAGATGGAGTATTGTTGAACCCCTCTGCACACAATGCGTTAGGGTTCCACCTCCAAAACCTACAAGAGAAACCTATACTACTATGGAAGCAACCTGCAAAAGATGTTAATGGCAAACCTGCAACTAGAAATATTGGTTAGAAAATAAAACAAGTAAATAAACATGCATAAACAAAAGCTATACCTCACTTGGGTGGAAATGGGCCACCATGCCCTAGCTCATGGGAGCACCTCTCTCTTGGTTGGGGAGCAATGGATTGTAGAAATGGAGATGAAGGAGAGGGTGAGTGGGTGGTTTGAGAGAAAGAGGTCTCAAAGCATCCACGGGCAGCATAACAATGTGCAAATGAGGATTGTTTTGAGAGTGACCCCCCACCATCCTTATATAGTTTTTTTAAGGGGTTTTAGGTTTTTAAGCTCTTGGTCAATGCTTTAGCCCCTTTTTTGGGCCTTTAGCCCCTTTCTCCCTAACTTTAGCCCCTTTCATGGTTTTAGCCCCTTTTTTAGGGCATTAGCTCCCGGGGGTCTATTTTGGGCTCTTTTTTGGGGTTTTTAGCCCTTTTCTTCATCCATGGGCTCTTTTGGAGGTGTGGGGGTCAAATGGAAGGTCATGGAAGGTCTTGTGAAGTGAAATGAGTGTTGTGACATGGTGTCCTTAGGTGGTGTAGGCCATTGAGAGCTTTGTGGGGGATTTTTTGGGTTAGCAGTTAGCACATTTGCATCTTTAGTTAGCTTAGGTTAGTTAAAGCCTTCAATATTGCACATATAGTGTTTGAATCTCACAAGCTACCTTCCCAGGTTGACAATTAAGTGTTGAATTAAATAGTGCATATTTTACCCAACACCATCTTATGGATATTCTTATAAGCTATCTTATGGAAAGTCTTATGGAGCATCCCATGGAACATCTTATGGACAAACTTATACACCTAATTATGCATCTGGGTATCGACCCCTTTATCAGTCTCCTAACTATGGATTGATACACCCCAGCCTCAAGGTACACCAAACTACAATATGAAACCCTACATGGGTCAAATGGGAGGAGGTTACTATCCCACTGGTTAAGGACATGGAATCTGTAATAATCAACCCTATGTGAACCAACCTTATCAAGGAGCTTGGAACCAAATGTCTAAACCTAGAATCCATTTCCTTGCAACGCTAAACCTACCTTCCTTGTCAATATTGACAAATGATATGGTTTATCATGACCCACCATGGCCAGTCGTTCCTGCCAATATTCCTTCGAACATTCCAAAGTTCAAAGGTAAGAGTGGTGAAGATCTTGGTGAGCACATCACGACATTCCACCTTTGGTTCTCTTCGAACACCTTCAATCACGATTTGGTTCATTTAATTCTATTTCAATGCACCCTTACGAGGCCTGCAATGAAGTGGTACATAGCATTACCTGGGGGGACTTATACATCATTTAATGACCTAGCTATGACCTTCGTCAATCACTTTCAGCCACCTGTGTGTTACAATGCTGGTACTGAACTCTTGTTTACATTTTGGTAGGACAAAGCCATGCATATATCTGATCACAATCAAGAGTGGCGTAGACGGAAGAGATTGAATAAGGCCTTTATACCACCAGAGTTCCTTTTGGAATGGTTCCTCAAGTCTTTATTGCCTTACATAGCGAAGGATGTTTCCACATCCGGAGTGCAAAATGAGGAGCAAGCTATCTTTAGAGCCCAAGAATTGGATTTTATTTATGCTCAATCTGGTCTCTTGTATGAGATCATATCGAACGCACCTAGATCCAATTTTTACCCTAAGCTTAAACCTGGGCCACATGCTGATACCATTGTTGGCTTCGCAAGTGCTAAACTCGTAAGCTTGGTTTCATACCAAATGAATAATTTGTCTATTAACCAGCCTGCATCAGGACAAGCTACAGCTTCGTCTCATCCTACCCAAATGGTGGAGGTACTTTTAGTGCAATCATTGAATCATAAAGGTAAACAACAACCTAGATGGAATAAAAAGAAAGGTTAAAAAATTGAAAGGGTGGGAATAAGAATGAAAATGATAATAATGACAAGAACAACAAAAATAATTTTAGGGGGTACAAGAAACCTAAGCATAAGGTTAAATTTCCTTGTAAGCTATGTGTGGATGATCACCTCACTCACTTGTGCCCTCAAATGGAATATGCCTTGAAGTTCATTGCATAGGGCCCAGCTATGCTGACAAATACTTTACCACAAAATAAGAATATGAACTCGAGGACCATGGATCTTGGTGGTTCTTTTGGTGGGACTCCAAAGCCATCGGACACCACTAGTGGCCATGGTTTCATTAACATGGTGAATGCCACAAATGTTGTGAATCATTCTAAATATTATGGTACGTCACAAGTAGACCTAGGAAAAGAACCCACTCCACCTAAGATCCCTTTGCGTATTGAAAAACCTAGCGATAAGCCTGAAGCTCCACCTTGCATTCCTAAGGGAGTCTTGAAGAGTTCAGGGAATAATCCTAATTCCTGAGCCATCCACAACTATTCTATCATTAAGGATTTGGGTCAGACTCCTTGTGTGATGTCTGCTTTAGAATTTCTTCAGACTTGTCCTCCGCAAAGGAAATCCTTGTTATCTGTTCTTGGGGTAGAGGATGGAAGCTCTCCTTCGGTGATCAAATTTGAAACTCATGGAGTCTAGCCTTACTTTCCTTACTATGTGTCCCTTTTGGTGCATGTAGAATGTCTAAACAACACCATCAAGTGCACAGTGATTGATGAGGGTCTTGTGTCTTACGCGATGTCTTTGTCATGTTGGAAGGGTTTGGGTTCTCATGCATTCTCTAAGTCAGGAAACATGTTAACTGTGTTTGATGGAATATTGTTTTGGTAGCATGACATTCTTCCTTCCCTTGAGGTATAATTGGGAGGTAAGACCGTTTCGATCGAGGTCGAGGTGATTGATGCGCTCCTTCACTATAATCTTTTACTAGGTAGGAACTAGATTTAAAATATGCAAGAGGTCGCATCGTCACTCTTTTTGGTTTTTTGTTTTCCTTTGGATGGGAAGGTTATGATGGTCAATCAAAGATCCTTTGATAATTCTAGTTTGAAAGCATCATCAGGACCTTCTATCCCAGTTATCGATCATTCTCAGCCAGCAACTGAGAATACTGGGGTGGGAATGTATCCTTCGCTAATGGGAACTTTTATTTGTATCGCACATGTTCTTATGGTTGGTTCTAGTCTTTGTAAGAATTCAATGTCATTGAGTTCAGTTCATTTTCGCACTTTGCATATGGAGGATCCTTGGACTCTTCCTTCTTTGAGCACTTCGAGTGAAGTTTCTATACTTGTCAAGATAGACATGTCACTGTCTACAAATATGGTGGCTTATTAAGCTAATCTTGATTCGGTTGTAGAGTCTAGTCCTTCCTCTTCGCAAATGAAGGAGGACGACCCTTATGCATTTCCTTCTTGGGAAGTTTCGTCATCTCACTCACATGACTTCTTCGATGACATATTTCCATCGGACGAGGCTATTCTCGAGGCTATGTCTGGGTTAGAACAACCTTGGGGAGACTTAAATCATAGATCTTATTTCCTCCCTAATCTTGATGATATTGAGCATGATGACTTTAAGGCGATCTTTAGTGAGAAAATTGGTAGGCCTGTGGTCCCATTAGTGTCTCCTAGCAAGTATGCTAAAGGGAGCATGTCTAACTTGTCACCAACTATACCTAGCAATATTTCTTTCATTCCTAGCAAGATTGAAAACATGTACATTGGGGAATATTGTTCCCCTGATGAGATTAGAGAGTACACCGAGCTCTTTAAAGAATGTCGAGAGGTGTTCACTTGGTCATATGAAGACATGTCGGGAATCGACCCCTGCACGGTTGAATGTGGCATTAGGATTTATCCGGATATTAAACCTGTTTGACTAGTTGATCATGGGGACACAGCCTTGGCAGAGCCTAGAAATGGGCTCTATCTTAATAATTACTATGCATGATTCTCAGCCAAGGCTGATTTGTTGTATATTAGTGTACATTTGCGTAGTATGATTTTGGTCTATTTATGGTGATCGAGTTTGTTGACTAGCTTCCATCTGTTGTGGCAGATGTCGATAGAGTCTTCAGTTTATGTAGGATTCGTTGATGGTGCTATCCGCCACACTCAAAACTAATCTTCGGTTGCTTGGGTGATTTATACTCCTACGGGTTAAGTATTGTCTTCAGGAGGGGTTTTTCTATGACCTTCATCGAACAATGTTTTAGAGTATAGTGTCATTATTGAGTTATTGTGTGATGTCATTTCACATGGTATTCCCTCTCTTGAGGTACATCTTGATTCATAGTTAGTGGTTTCACAGCTTAATGGATTGTATTACGTTAGGGATCCAAGTTTGTTACAAAGGTTCTTGCGTGTCAGGTTGCTTGAACGACAATTTGAGAACATAACATACATTAATATTACAAGAAATTTTAATCAAGTTGCTGTTTCATATGCTAACTATGTACTAGATTGGCATTTGTTTCACAGATGATAAAGCATTCACAAATATTTACACATGTAAATAAAATAATAATCGATCATCATAAGTATTTTTTAGTAAAATATATGTCCAAAAATGTGGTGTCGTAATACACGAGTGTCATATACAAAAATGGGGCTTCCAAGCCACCAAAATATACTACACAGTCATACAAAAATATATAAACCCCAGCCTCTAAGCCTATGGGGGAGGAGGGTGTTGATCATGGTAGCACACTACGGCTATAGCTAGACAACGAAATAAATGAACCCATGCTAGTGGTACTCCAACCACCTGGCACTGCATGGCCTCAGGTAATTCCTCAACTTGCGCCATGGGAACCCGATGTGTCAAATGAATGAAGTTCATGCGAATTCTTTGGAGCATACACTCTGCATCCACACCCACGATCTCATCTCATCTTCCCCTCTATTGATGATGAAGGAAACCATCTAGACGTCGTGGTCCCACATCTGCATGTACATGACAAAGTATCACTATATGTCACTGCACCAAAAACATGTCTTTTTGATTGCATATATCAAAAAACACAAAAAAAATAATAATTTGAAAAACAAGTTGGAGTCGAGATTCTTTACCTATCTCATGCAGAGCTTGGTGGTATAGGCATGTATGGGTATCCACAGAAGTCGATCCCTGCATAGGGGTAGTCATCTATGGCGATGATTTGTCTCTGCCACCAAAGAAAGAAGTCTACAGGGGAGGGGTTCGCCACCCGCCCCCCTCCTAGTCTCCGCATGATGTTTTCCCAGCGTAGCTAAGCTAGATCTCCAACTCCATTTGGGGGAATCTCAATTCTAGGGCTTATCCCCAACACACGCTCAAAAAATAAAGCACTGGTGGAGAGATGCCAATCCCACTATCTTTCCTAGAGCCAACAGTATGGCTTTCAACCCAAGGTTTTGGATCGAGTTTGTTGGAATTTGACTCCCAACCTTCTCTATATCGAGGACACAATACATAAAAATGTACTCATCTATAGTGATCCCGCCTCTTGGCCCATGAGAATGTAAGTTTACCACCTCCCCTCTGTGGGACAATCCCGTGATAAATTAAATGTCCTCAACCTTGATGCTGAGGGACATCCCATCTAGCTGAAAATTATCTGAGTCAGGATCCCAGTAATACACTAGCAGCTGGAGTAGCCCTGGATTTTCCCTTAAGCTTCCATGGCAACAAAACTTGTATAGTTCACATGCCCTTAATGTATTTTGAGCAATTAGATCAGCCTGAACTACCTCTTGAACATCACCATGTTCATGCTCTCTCCATTCTAGAACCATCCTGCACAAGAATTTCCAAATTTCATTAGAATTTGCCTTTGATTTTCTTGTTTGTAGCCCTATATGTGACTATTTGCAAAACAGTCACGTACGTATGTGGGTTTTGTGGTTTTTTCACATATATCCATCCCTATACGCAAAAAAAGGGTGAATTTTTGTGAGGGCCAAAAACACCACTTTGGGATGGCCAAAAATAAAAATTTGACCATCAAAATTTAAAATTAAAACATGTAAATGGAAGAGATGGGCATGAGCTTCTACCTAAACTAGATGGAATGTGATTCTGTGGATCGATGCACCTAGAATCAGCTGCTGAAGTTCGTGGTGTCAAATGCACTATGGTGGGTAAAATTTCAAATGGTATGGAAAAATTTATTTTTCACTATTTTATAGAAACAAATTTGAAATTTTTACCCACTTTCTATAGTTTTGACCTGTTTTTGACAATTTTTGGACTGTTTGGACTAATATGATGTTGTAGGAACACATTTTGAGCATGGTTTGACCGAGTCTTTGATCCGTTCGATCTTATTATAGGTATAACTTATGAACTGGCATATGGGTTAGGATTTCACGTCCACCTGCATTTTGCATGACCTGATGACCGTTTCACTTTAACCTTCGGTTTGAACCCATTCTATGATATCACGGAACCTTCATGTTGCTATTAGAAGTGGTATTGTGAGAATGATAGAGATTTCCTATACATGGGTGCAATAGTTAGATCCTATTTAGCATTTGGTACCCATGCAGAGATGCCTCCTTTAGGTTGTGGGAGTCCCTTTTTAGTCCCGTCATGTCCTTGAGCAAGAACTTCATACTCCTCTCAAACTTTATGTTGGATTTTCCCCATAGGGAATCCCTTGTATATGTCAAGTTATAATTTGATTTCATGAGTTTTTATTTCCTTCTTGAGCTTTATGTCGGCTCCCTCACTTCGAGTTATCAGCCATATAGCCCAAGCTTGTCTCATGCCTAGCGAAGCATAGACTTTTATATATCCTTTGCAGCTTGATCACCCCTTTACCGGGAGGAGACCTTCCCCTGAATGTCATTATCCCGCACATGTTTCCTTTCATTGAGCATAGGTATGTTCCACTGCTTGGAACTAGATTTCCTGTCCTTGACACTCGTCTCCTCCTAGCTATGTACTATAAAACACTTTTAATCTTTTTCAAGATTTTCAAAATATCTGAAAAAGTCCAAAAAATTCAAAAAACATAAAAATCCAGACAGGAAAACATGTTATCTTTGGCAGTAGTCAAGTTATGTTTCCTTTGAATAGAGCACTATATATCACATACGTTTGTTGGGTTATTAGTTTGACTCTAGGAGTTGTACTCATTACTCTGAGTTTATCTCCACCGACTGCTTACGCTTCTAGTCCCCATGGAGCCTCTATTTATGCCTCTTGTTTCACAGAGATGTCCTAGTTTTCATATCAAGTCCATGGAGCCTACCTTCAGTCACTATTTTCCTTCTGCTCTTGTTCGAAGGAAGTTGAATCATGAGTCGGTCGTTCCTAGGTTATCTTGACTTTGCATATCGGTCATTCCCGATATTTTTACTAGTTTGTGCACATCTTGTTCATTGAGTTCTTCCACATTATAAAGTGTTGTTGAGTACCTAATGTTGGTTGATGGGCGATTCCTTAATTCCTTTCTTCCAGCAGATTCCATTCCATCGACATCAGATTGGTTATTCTTGAATAGGATTCTAGAGTCATTTGAGTGCCTTGAGACTTACCGTCATTAGTGGTGGGTTCTCTCACCATTGAAATTTTTTGGAATACATCAATGTCCCCTGATCGATGGATTCTTTCAAGTGTTCGAACTCAGCACATATATTCACACTTGTTAGATTGCACTCTGTACCTTGATTCCCATTTTCATTATCAGTGGGTTATCTCACGCCTGTTAACGATATACATCAATGGTCGGTAATCAGATGATGGACTACTATGTTCGACCTTGACACATCTATTCACATAGTAGGACATGTACTCATAGTGTTTGGTGTAGAATACCTTCTAGCTTGGTGGTACTCCATATATGCTACCTCCTTGATCAAGCAAATATTCATGAGATTTCAGCTCTCGTGATGATGATTCCAGTATTTCTAGTGTATATCAGATATCTTCATCCATTATGGAGATCTTGATCCATTCTATATTGTATGTGGCGATGACCACACATGATACTTTGTATATCATGCATATTCATGGCCATTGTACTCTTATGTATCCGGGACTGCTACATGTATTTGTAGTCACATGCAGAGATTTATTATGTATTTTTACTAATGATTGGTTGGTTCTTCCACCTGGGTCTTCATTACTCCACTTATGGGATGAATTTTATAATGTTTTTTGGTCATCATGTTACCCCTCTGATCTCATAGATTAGGGGGCATCTGTTATAGTTGATTTTACCACATTAGATCACACATTTATGGTCGTTCCTGTCCCTTTGCAGACTCTTTGGACCCCATGGACTTATACTATACTTTGATGTTCTAGGATCATCCCCAAAACTTTCCTTTTTATACATATGCGTGACTTTTAAAGCAATACCCATGGGTATATCCATCTTTTGACCTCAAACTTGCGTACATCGGGATGTATGCAAAATGACAAATATTTTTGGAGTTTTCCTCATTTGATTCAAAATAACTTGAATCTTGCCCTCCCAAATGACTTGAGAACGCTCGGATTCGACTCTTCATTACCTCTTTGGAGTGCTATATAAGGAACCCCTTGGATACATTAAAAGGAGAGAAATTGGAGAGCAAGGAAACTATAGTCCATTGTTGCCTCAATTTTGCTTATACTTGAGTCTGCATCCCTTTGTCCCTTGGAGCACATAGTGTTCTTTCTAAGCTTGAATTTTCTTTATGAGCTTGCTATTGAGAGATGGAGGATTGAAGTGGTGGAGGCCCAGGTGGAGGACTCGGTTTCTCCGGTTCGCAAAAGTGTCGATAGAGTTTGTCACTATTGTATCTCTGATTTATTAATAGAAATATATTTTCCTGTCCAATTCATGTGCATTTTGAATATGAATATTGAATCCGTGGATGTATCTAATTGCTTATACATGGTTGATTATATATGCTAGGATATCTCAAACACATTTATATATATCATTCTTGCTTTGTTTTCTATTGTTGAAAGCAAATTATAATTGCAATTGCATTGGAAAAGCTCAATGGGGATCTACTTCAACCGTCCGGAATAAGGTACGATTCGATATCCCTGAGTGTTAGATTTGCTTACTTTTCTTACATATTGGGAAATATTGATTTCTGGTGTCATATTGTCTATTGTGGTACTCCCAATCCTTAGGAAGTTTCTCTCCATAACAGTGAGCATTAAAGTCCATTTGAAAATCTATGTTGTCCATGCCTGCGCTAGTGAAGAGGAATCTAGTAATTTTTCCCTTTTTGAAGAACTTAAATGTTAAGTGTGCCCCTAGTTATATGATGGAATATTTATTATTTTTATTTACATATATTAAATTTATCTCATCCATAATTTATTATAAATAATTCGTGAGTCTGGACGTTGTTTGTAACTCAGTTTTTCCAAGGGTTTCTCATTGACATGTAATTTTTTACTAGTTTTGCAGTAATTGATGCTAGAATCTACTTGTGAGTTCAAATTTGAGTTTGTCAATGTAGTTCTTTAAAAAATTACTAAATATATCCCAATATTCATCATCATAATTTTTCTCCCTTAGCCACTTTTTGGGAAGCCCTAAATCTTAACTAGTTGTGCAGTGCTCGGGCTGTATTTTTCTTATGAAGTCACTAAAACTTATCAAACATTTTATAAACCTACACCTAGGCATGATACTGATAGATTATAGTAAATAATATCTCTATAATACTTCCTAATTCTAAATCCCTAACCATTAGTTTATAGGAAGTGTCAAGCCCAATATATGTTTTGCATATGCTCTGGTGCTGAAGATCCTTAGAGTAGACTTCAACCTCGTTGATGTTAGAAACATAAATGATCCTAGTACACTGTGCATAGGATATTAATCTATCACATCCCTCCCTTTTTTTTCGAACTACCCTCTTGGTGCTATGTCTAGAAACTAGTTTGATCCCTTGTTAAAGGGATCAGTCTAGTTTGATCCCTTGTTAGGGACCAATTTAATCCTTTATTTGCCTTGTTTTTGTTTAGATATTTGGAAAAGAGATTTAATGTCAAATCATATATTATTGGTACATTACAGGAATTCCACATGTTTAATATCATGACCATGCTATTCACTTGCAACCAAGAATTGTACCACCTAACAGCATACCTTACAGGTCCCCATATGTACAAAATATGATGAAACAAAAAATATATCAACATCATAGTGAAATGGAATTTGAAGTGGGATATTGGGTATTTTTGAGGCTACAACCATACAAACTGATTTCATGGATGCATAAAATAATGAAAATATATTATCACCAATGTATGATGGTCCCTATAAGGTGTTCCAAAGGATTGGAAGTATGGATTGTAAATTAGAGTTACCATGAAATTCATGCGTGAATCTACTCTTCCATGTTTATTTCCTAAAAAAGATAATTGGTGACAAGATCCTACTCTAGATTATTTTTCCTGAGATCAATGAAGAAGGGAAATTAATACTATAACCTAAAATAATCATTGATAAAAGATCAGGAAACTATGAAATCGAGTGATTATTGAGTACCTCTTCAAGTGTAAGAACTTGCCAATATAAGAGGCAACACGGGAACATGAATTCTTCATGCATAAACATGCAAAGTTAATCAAGTGTTGAGAAAAACACTTGCTTGAAGGGGAGGTGAATGTTAATCCATATATATTATGACACTAATTTGTATTTTCATATTACTATTATCTTTATTGGTGGGATAAGACCCTAATTGTAACTATGCAGGATCTAGAATTGCAATTGTACAATGTACACACATACATATACATATATATGAATCTTCTCATATCATATGATATTTTTTTGTAAATGAAATACATTGTAAAGTAGGAATCCACCCTCTAAGAGGCTAGTTATTCATCTTTTTATTGAATTCTTAAGTCATTGGAATTCTTCTTGTTTTATGGTATATCTGTGAATTTTCCGCATAACAACATAGTTTTTTCCTAGTGTTCTTTCTCTATGGTTACTTGGTTGTATCTTGAAAATTGCTACAACCATATGAGAGAGAGAGAGAGAGAGAGAGAGAGTTTGGAATCTTCTCATATCATATGATTTTTTTTGTAAATGAAATACATTGTAAAGTAGGAATCCACCCTCTAAGAGGCTAGTTATTCATCTTTTTATTGAATTCTTAAGTCATTGGAATTCTTCTTGTTTTATGGTATATCTGTGAATTTTCTGCATAACAACATAGTTTTTTCCTAGTGTTCTTTCTCTATGGTTACTTGGTTGTATCTTGAAAATTGCTAAATGAAAGAATACAATTCATGACATGCTACTCCATTAATGATTTCATCTACAAATAGTGTGGAAAAGGGATTGATAACTATTACTTTTTCAACCATCTAAAATCCACACATATCCCTAGCATCTTTGGTTCATGTTTATTTGGTTGCGGCATCATAGGAATAGCCCACTCTAACTTGTTGATGGGGTGTATGATTCCAGTTGATTTTTGTGCAAATATGATGATATTTGATATTTAAAAACTTTGAGTGTGGAAATACTGGATTCTTGAATAAAAAGAACATTCAATCACATAAAACATTCAACCATAACACAAGATGTACCTTGGGGTAAACCCTAAAAAATATGAGGATGAAAAACCCCATCAAATATTCAAAGTATAATTATGATAGATAACAGAGAATGTCTTTCACAAAAGCATATTACTTTTGACACTCTAGATGAAAGATAAGAGAATATTCAGAAATAGAGAATAGAGATCAATTGGATGACCTTCCCAAAGTGTCCAACTCATTAATAACAAGAAACAATCATTTCCATGCAAGCTCTATCAAATCAAAGCCAGAGGAATTAGCTTCCCACGCAAACTATAGTCAATTTCCTTCTTGGATATTCGTTGTGCACCTTGGTTTCTTCAATCGTGCATAATCAATGCGCTATGCATTTCTTCTTTGACATTAAATCACACTCAATTGTCTTCAGAGTGAACTCACCTCTTAATTGGACGTATGATAACTTATTTAACAAGATAAATTAAGTGTCAAATTTTAACTTAAGTTTCATCTTTTAGTTTAACTAAAGTGTCATAATGTAAAACACTTTAGTTAACCAATTCTTTTTATGAAAACTTTACATAACCAATATTAACTGAAATCATGTTGATTGATTTACTAAAGTGACCACTCTTAGTTATATTTAATTAATTGATGCATACATTGTTGCTTTAATTTAAGCTTAACAATATTTAAGTAAGGAATGCATTGTTAGTTTAACTAAATCTTTAATAGAATCTTTAACAATTCGAGTTCACTTAGTCAACTGAAATCTTCCATGAGAAATTTTGAATTCTCTTTTCTCTCTATGCATTTATATTGATCTATTATCTTTAATGCATGGTAAATATGTTATAACTTTAATCTATATATCATATCATATTATACTAAGAATATTTGTTGGATGTTGTTATCATATTATATGACTCTCATACCAAATGATCATATGCTAAAGTATTTCACTCTAGAGGAGTCAAGTCTCTAAAACAGACTTAATAGAAATAAGTGATCATGATTAGTAATACATCACACAACATTAATTCTTCAACATGAAAATCACTTACCTTTCTAAAGGGAGATCCACCTCTTGGGTACCTACTATAACTAGATATCCACATAAGAATCTGACTTGATACACAAGTCATGAGTCTTGTCCAACAAGACTTTACAACATCATCCCTTTGATATATCAAATAATTCACCTCAACGCATGGTGAGTAACCTTTTACAACTCAAGGATTAGTCATTCTTGAGTCCAACTCAATAATTCCACTCCAAGTTCTTGAATACAACTCATGCTCCCTACCACAACACATGAGGCCTAATATTAGATGCACACAACATTGGCTTGGATAATGACTCATGATTTTGTATTTTTAACACTCCCTCTCAGCAAGGGAGGAATTATCTGCCATGAAAATATTGTATCTAAAGTTCCTAAACTTCATCACTAATAGAGGCTTGGTTAGCACATCTGCAATCTTCTCTTTAGTATCAATGTACTGAAGTCTTACCTCTCTAGACCATGTCTCTAATGAAATGATACTTCATCTCAAGGTGTTTCAACTTATCATAAAACACAAGTTTTTTTTAGAGCTTAAGACAATTCTAATTATCACAGTAAGTGTCCATAAGCTTCTCGCGGAACAACCCAACAAGTAGAGTCCTAAGCTACACTACTTTTTTATAGGTAGTACTAGCCACAATATAATTTGTTTTTATACTACTAGCTAGAATACACTTTTCTTTTATAGTACTAGTAGCAATAAATTACCACTCCAATTAAAGTTGGAATAACTAAGTAACTTTACCTCTCCACTGGAGTCAAATTTAAGTCTATAAGAAATGGTGCCTTGGAGGTACCTAAACACACGCTTAATGTCTATGTCTAATCTCAAACATGATTTGACTCATAGAAAAACATATAACAAATATACTATGTATCAAATACATTAAGGAACCTATAAGCCACCTATTCCTTATCTAGTTTCCCTAAACTAGAAACCATGAATTTGCAATACATCATACCAAAAATTTGTAACACATCAAATGTGTAATTTTCTTGGAAAAGAAAATATCACTTTTTTCAATATTCAACACTTGCTTTTTGCTTGTTGATTTCTAAAATCTTCTATGGTCTAGAAAATTTCTCTATGATATTTACATTCCCTGTGATTTTCTCCAAGTCCAAACCACTTTCAAAGTGGTTTCATTTTTCTTTACAGTACCCCACTAGCCAACTATATGGAAATATGAACTCTCTAAGAGGTTTGATTGGTCCCCAATAATCTTGACTATAAATCACTTGAGTATCTGATAGTGATTGATGGTCTCAGAGACCTTGATTATTATCTGATACTAATTTAAGGTCTTAACTATACCTTTTCTCATGTGGGTGCACTCCACATGATATATGGAATCCATTTGCTAAGTCATGTACCTTGACTAATCAACATTTGATTCAAGCATTCCTGCATCATTTATTTGAGATATATATAACTAAGTGGCTTATATGCTACATGGATTAGTTGATCCATGCACCACTATATAGTGAATCTGATCCATATATTGATGTATGGACTAACCAACCTCTGATCCATGTACGACTGCATGAATTTCCAATGGGTAGAAATCCTGAGTCATGTCCCACATGACTTAATAAAGGGTATTTTATCTATCTATTGTTTCCTATGGAGAAACATCAATGATCCCTCTCAACTAAAGTAGTCATTTTGTACTACACCAAGCTTGTTCCAGAAGTACTCAACTTTACTTTGGAAAAAGGATTAGTAAGTATATCAACAATCTAATCATCAATGGATGTGTACTAGAGTTACACTTCTCCTTTCTACACCATGTCTCAGATATAACATGTCTGAGATATATCTGAATCCATATCCAAATGTACCATGTAGATACCTCAAAAAATGCATTGTTGTACTTGTCTATGTACTAATTGTAAAGAATATATTTTTCTTGGTGCTAACCAAATACATATAGGATCCAACTATCTCTGAGATAATTCAAATAAGAAGAAGAGTCAACTTCATATTCGTCAGCATATGTGTGGTCATGGACTTACAGTCCATCGTCCTAAATCTCTCCGAGATCTCTACTATGTATTTTCCTTGACTGAATAAAATCTCATTAAGTTTCTACCACACATCTAATCCCAAGAATAATGCCAAGATTATTGAATATTGTAATATGATTCCTCCTGTATTTGAGCACCAGATCTACTTTTAGCAGGAGATTCATCAACCAATTCTACTAGTTCTTTAGGATCTAGCAAATTTAAGAGCACTTCTGGCTTCTCCCTCACATATCTCAATGGGGAGAACCAGCATATGGGTCCTCTTCTCTTTCGGGATATTCCATCAATACTTGTCATTATGTGTTTGTAGGTCATATCATATCGTCTTTCCCTACAAGAAAAATTGAGTCAAGTGATTATCAACCTTTCATAATCATGAAATTCAATCATATGAATATTTCAATGTAATGACAATCATTAACAAATAGCTCACACAGTCATGCTAAGATTTTAACCAATGTTTCATCACAACTTCCATCCATATATCATGGAATGCTATGCAACCCCATATGCTAATTATTTAATCATAACGTGTACTACATGAGCTTTACTATTTTCCAATAAAAGAAAACTATAATATATGCTCATCATGTTATACATACTTCCTAATTATAGGAATACATATCTGCATATAACTATAATGAAACATATTAAAAAACATTCAGATCTAATTTACAATAGTAATTGATAATTAAAATACAAATACTTATCTTTTATTGTTTTGTGGGATCCCTCTTGATATTTTCTTCGTTGTGGCTATTACTGGAGTCCCTAGCTATTGATCTTCTTTCTTCACTGCATATTAGCTTGCAAATTTGATTGTATGCAAGAGGTAGTGAACCTTTGTATGAGTGAAGGAAACCTCATGCAGAGTATAGCGAATTGTTTCATAGAGATATTGATTTGTTCTTAGAACTCTTCAATTCTCTCTTCATCCTTATCGTAAGAGAAAGGTATTCTTCTTTGGTGCAAACTGTCTAATTGCTATGGATTTTCCCTTCCTTTTGGAAGAAGTCATGTCACAACCTCTTGAATTTAGGTTGCACTTCTCATCCATTAACGTCAGCCAAGAATGTCTCCCATGAGGATGGGGGACCATCAATAGCAATTTGAATATGATGATCATCATCCACCACTACTCCAATGCTAGAAAGTTGATCTCTTATCTAAGAGATATTTATGAAGAAAGTGGCCACTATCTTGTCCTTCGCCATCTTCAAATTCTATAGATTAGTATTTAATGCCCTATTTTTACTAAGATCCTTCTTTCCATAGAGGTTTTTCAATGTATTGAAACATTCCTTTGCGGTATTCAAAGGAGTAATCATGGGCATCAAGTTATCCTTCATTGAATCATAAATGATCTGTTTAGATTTAGCTTAATTATTCTTGAAGCGGATGCTCCATGTATTTGATGTAGGCTCCTCCACCATATTGGATACATAGCTATCCAAAGTATGTTCTTCCAAGATGTTTGGAACCCTAGACTTCCAAGTGTTGCAATTCGAAGTTCCCTCAAGACGGTGTTCCAATATTACTAAGGTCAATGCCATTGTATTCTAGTACTGTGCTCAAATTCTCAAGATCTACGTATGATTTAAGTTTTCTTGCAAAAATCGACTCCTTTACTCCCTGACCTCTAATACCATGTTGATATTTGTGAAAATATGTTGAGATTTGATCTTTAAAAAATTTGAGTGCAAAAATATTTAATACTTGAATCAAAATAACATCAATCATATAAAAAATTCAACCGTAACAGAGTATGTACCTTCGGGAAAACGCTCAAAACAATGAGGATGAAAATCCCTAGCAAATCTTCAAAGTAATTATGATAGATAACAAAGAATGTCTTTTACAATATTAGATTTCTTTCGACACCCCAAGTGCAAGATAAGAGAATAATGCACAATAGAGAATAGAGGCCAACTAGATGATATTCCCAATGTGTCCAACTCATTAATAACAAAAAAGAATCATTGACATGCAAGGTGTAGAAAATCACTGCATGAGTAATTAACCTCCCAAGGAAACTATAGTGAATTTCCTTCTTCGATATTTGTTGTGCACCTTGGTTTCTTCAATCGTGCATAATCAATGCACTATGCATTTGTTCTTTGACATTAAATCATGCTCAATTGTCTTTAGACTGAAGTTGACCCTTAACAAGATGTCGGATCACTTTGTTAACAATATAACTTAAGTGTTATCGTGCAATAGGTGTAACTCAAGTGTCGTCTTTTAACTTGAGTGACATATTTTATTTTAACTAAAGTATCGTCTTTTAGTTTAACTAAAGTCTCGTAATGAAAACCACTTTAGTTAACTAATTCCTTTTTATTAACACTTTAGTTAACTAACCTTAACTAAAATAATGTTGATCGATTTACTGAAGTGACCACTATGAGTTCTCCTTTAATTAATTGATGTATACATTATTGCTTTGACATAAGCTTAACAATATTTAACTGAGGTATACATTGTTAGTTTAACCAAAGCTTTAACTAAGGCATGCGTTGTTACTTTAATTGAATATTTAATTGAGGAATACATTATTACTTTAACTGCAGATTAAAAAAATTCAAGTTCACATAGTCAACTGAAGTCTTCTCATGAGAAATTTCGAATTCTCTTTATTCTCTATGCATTTTTCTTTATCTCTTATCTTTATTGCATGGTTAATATGTGCTAACTTTAATTTATCTATCATATCGTATTATACTAAGAATATTTGCCATATTTTATGATCAGATTATATTACTGTCACACCAAATAATCATATGCTAAAGTATTTCACTCTAGGGCTGGCCAGTCTCTAAAGGAGACTTAATAGTAATCAGTGATGATGGTTAGTAATACATCACACAACATTAATACTTCAACATGCAAAGCATTTACCTATATGAATGGAGGTTCACCTCATGGGTACCTACTATAACTAGAGGTCCACCTGAGAATTTTTCTTGACACACAAGCTTTAATCCTTGTCCAATAAGACTTTACAACATCATTACTTTGATATATCAAAGCATTCACCTTAACACATGAGGAATAAATTTTTACAACTGAAGGCTTAATCGTTCTTGAGTCCAACTAAAGAATTATACTCCAAGTTCCTGAGTCCAACTCAAGCTCTCTACCTCAAAACATGAGGCCCAATCCTGGATGCACACAACATTGGCTTGAAGAATGACTCGTGATGTTGTATCTTTAACAATTCTTGGAGTCAACATGTTATATATATCCCTCTAGATGATCTCTTTGTAGTTGTGGAATAATTTATATGATATTTTCTTAATTTCCTTAATATTCGTCATAAGTTCAATTTTCATTCCCCACATTTCTTCAACCAATCCTTTTAAACATACTGATATTATTTTATAAGGTTGGTTACTTCTAATTTTTTTGGAGATATCTACTTAGATGATTTTTAGTTCTAAAACGATCCATTATGATGGCTTCAACTCATTTGATTTTCTTTCTTCCTCCATGATTTCATTGTGAGACATTGGAAAAATAATTTTTTATACTTATTCATTCTCTAAATCTATAAATTTGGTTACTTTTAAAATGATTTGAACTTGTTAAGAACATGTGTTTCCAACCAGGAGGTCATAGGTTCAAAGCCAAAGGGGTGTATGGTATGTATGCCTCCGTAGACTTTAGCAGTCAAATCGTTGCACAGAGGTGGGGCCCTTGTCCAACAAACAAGGGGGTATCATTCACCAAATTGGTGTCTGGCTAGGTCGTGACCTTAAAAATTGATTGTTATTATCATCGTTAGTATTTCTCGATGATCTCTTTACCATTAGAATATTTTCTATGGAATTTTTTCATTTTCCATCTAAATTATTTTTGTAATTTAATTAAATTTCTTTTGACATGATATTTCATTACAAGTTGATATCACATAAGGAGGCATGTACGGAAGTAAATAAATATTATACTAACACAACCACTTAAATTGTGGTTGATGAACATCGATAGGTTACAAGTTAAATGCCGCTAATAAGTTATGAGCTACGTGTTCTCGCCTTCTTCTAGTTAAATGCGTAATCTCTTACAAATTGTGAGTTATCCATGCCTCAGTTAGGAGTTATCCATGCATCAACTGCCAATTATCTATACATCAATTATATATATATACAATTGTTTATTTTGAATTTGTAATGACTACTATAGAATCAATCTGGACAGTAAACTTGTGTCATGCTTGTGCAATCTAGAAAAAAGCATAAATGTTTGTCCACCACAAAATCAAAATTAAAAGCATCTATCAGTTTAATAACTTTAAAAGAAATATATTAGAATAAATATATATATATAATTCTATATAATAGGATTGACCTATAAAGAAACTAATTTGTTAATTTGTATATTTCAACATCCTTAGTAGATTTGTTGTTGTGTGTGGATCTGTTCCAAATAGATATGGCCATGTTACAATGATGAATCGATTGAAATTGTGCACCACACTGACAAATTAAAATTCTTCAACATGGGCTCTCCTCCATGCACTACTTTGAAATTGTGCTCCACCATTGATTGGGAAAGATTGACATTGATGGTTATAATGGGTACTTTTGCTGAAGGCTCCATTTCGAACTTTTGTTTGAGCATTCAATGTTCGTTATTGGGCATTGGACTATAGCATGCCATTTTGGACATTTAGTTTGGGCTTTCGATGATAATGGGTAAAAGAAACAACCCACTTTGAAAGGAAATCGAAGAGATAAAGTGAAACGCATGGTCGTCGTATCAACGAGTGTTAGGATTGGGAATTTATGGAAATAAACTTTATATTAATATATTTATGCACAGGGATAATGAACCCTTTATTCTAAGTGTTACACGTGTTTGTATGCGTCCAAAAACAAAAACAATGAGTTGATAAGTTCTCCACCTGTCCAAAAGAGCCTTGAGTCGGTAAGTGTTTGAGATTTCACTATAATAAATAAATCACATAACATTTATTTTCTAAATAAATAAATTAATGTATGTCTTTATCACACATTCCATTTGGTGGCAAAATAAATTAATGTATGTCTTTATCTCACTTTCCATTAGGTGGCTATTTCAAACATAACATGTGTGCTTCACCGTGCATTACGTTATGTCACTATCTCTTCCTAAAATCACGACACCAAAACTGATAAATAAGGACACGTTTATTTTTTTAAAGGTTTTCTTTATAAAGGAGCAAAATTTACATAGGCATCCAATACATGTATACAAAACAACCATGTGACATAATTGATATTTATATTAATATCAATATATTTAAAGAGTAGAAGCAAGGTGTTTATATAATTATTTAATATAGTAATGTTATTTTTAAAAAATTAATCAAGTTAAGAAGTTTAATTTAGCTTAAATTGTGTGGTGTATTTTTGTTGCCATTGTAATTATTCAATTCATTGTAATTATTTAGTTGGATGGTTACAATTATGTTTCAGGTATAAAGTAATATGATAGTTCATTTTTTCTTTGATATTATTGATTATATTAATTTGTGATTTAACACTTTATTGATATATTATCTTTATTTAAAAGCATAGTTGACATTAATATATTGTCTTAAATGACGATGTTGATTAAAATTATAAACAATTTCCTTTCATAAAAATTTTAGCCAGATAATATATTATAAATATATTAGTGTATTAATTTTTAATCTATTTATATAAATAATTTCCTTATTAGATTTATCTTGTATGAATATATTTTAGTTCTTAAAAATTACAATTACAATTAGAATGACATCTTACTACATTTCGAATTAAAAAATAATGTTTATTATACCGTTAATCAATGAAAACATTTTTGTGTCAATATTTTACCCTATACAAATGTCCCATGTAAATATCATTTTATCCCCCATCAAGGATCAAGTTTTATCCATGTTTAGGCATGATATATCAATGTATATACATCATTTCTATGGCATCCTCATCAATACTGTTGGGAGTGCAAGTTACTTCTGAAGTAGACATTAAAAAAAATGGCATTACCGTTGGGTGTGCAAACTACTTCTTAAGTAGACAAAAAAAAAATGGCATTAATTTTATATAATAAAATTTACACGAAGGCTGTAATACAGTTACATAATGTATTACATAATGTTTGTAATTTTATTAGTGGTAATTAATATCATAAAAGAAATTATATTAATAAAATTTTCATAATATTTTTTATTAAAAATAAAATATCTTTTGTTATATGGTTATGGAAAATTTTAGGAGTAAAATTTAGTTTAGATTAATTTTTTATTTTTTTCCAAAAAAGATTTTTTTATTTCTTTTTTTTTTCTAAATTGATTTGCTCAAATTCTATGAGATACATTTATTTTACTTTACAATATATATCCAATAGAAGCAATGTTAATGTGTGAAAAAGCTAGAAAAATAGAAACAAATTATTAAAAGAATTAAGGATGAGATTGACAATAATAATTTTGATGAATCTCATAATTTCGAACTTTATAACACTTGTTGAAACCTTAGTTTAATAACCTAACCTTCGAAAATGTAGAACACAAATATATTTTCCTTGAAAAAAAATTATTGGAACATAGTCATATAATATACCAGCATAGATCCATCTAAAAGGGGATCTACCAAGCACCGAGAGGGATCAAATCTCTTAAAGTGCAAACATTTTTTTAGAGTGGAAATGTGTAATCTAATTTTTATGGTTTTAGTTTAGCTAATTTATATTGTTTTATATATATGCAATTCTAAATAATTAAATTTCATTTAAGCCGACAAGTTATTTTTAATAATATTTTTATTTTTTTTTATTTTTTTTATGAAAGACACATGTCAACTCTAGGATGAGCACAGAAGGAGTTATACATCTCTCCCTTATAGGGTTGTAGAATGCACCTCTTCGGTGCAAATAGTGGGGAGTGCATATTATCTAATAATAAATTATATAGGCTTGTTTTATTTATTATATATTTATATATTAGAAAAAAACATATATCTATATAATGTACCTTGTCTAAACTCAAACAAATTGTTTTTTTCCTGAAAAAAATGTGCAATTAATTAGGATTAAAAACAAACCACATTTTATGGAGGATAAAAAGTAAGTCTCATTATCCAAATTGACTATAAAAGGGTCAATAAGCCTACACTAAAAAAATGCATAGTTCTATCCAGTAGCATTGTAGCTCATCAAAAAACAAAGTATGAGAAACAAAATGGCTCATATCATGTCAGTTTAAAACTTAAAAATTTAAAACATGGAGAAAGGAGGGCTCTACTTGTTGGGCCTAAGGATAGTAGAGCAGAATTCGTGGAGAATTCTGCCTAAGTATGGAGAAGAGTTAAAAGGGAAGAGGAAGGAGTTACGACTGAGGAATCAACATAAAGGAGAAGGGGAAGGATGCTGCGATAGAGGAAGTAAAAGACAAGAAGAAGAGGAGAAGGCATTGGAAGAGGAAGACGTGTCAGATAAGTAAGCCATGACAGAAGGATAGAATGTGACACGAGATGGTATGATAGAATATCAGCAGAAGCAGGCATGCAAATAGCATGACGAATGGAAAACGACAATAAGTCATAATGCTGAGAAAGAGACAGGACTTGACGTGTGTGGGTACGAGATCGGATGGAGCCGATAGAAACCACACGTGTGAAGGCATCTTTGTAAGTCAGGCCCATAGTGCCACCCGTTACGTGTTTCTAGAATAGGAAAGACAACCTATTGACTAGATATAGTTAGTTGGTTGAGATAGCGACATAAAAGGAGTCTGTATCGAGTCAGTATTGAGTTTGTATCAAGCATGTATGGGACCTGTATTGAGTCTGTAATCATGGCTATAAAAGAAGGAACCCAAGCTATATGTGGGTTAAATTCTTGGTTGGAATCTTGGTAAGACGCTTGAGCTAGACTGGAATTAGACGTTGGTGATTAGACATTGACGGATTAAGATATCGAGCTAGACTTAGTAGGCGTTGTTGGTTAATTTCTCTGTATTGCTGACTGCATCAAAGTGAGGGATATATGGCTGAGTGTGCTGATGAGTAGGGAAGGTTGAGTTGATCCATGCAATGTGCAAATCACTAGTAGAAATAGAGTAGAGAGAAAAGAGAGAAGATCACAGAGCATGAGAGGGAGGAAGAGTCTGTAAAGTTAGAGAAGAAGATCTTGAGCAAAGTCTGCAACTTAGTGCACCGATGAAAGGTGCATCTATTTCCTCATGCCATATGAAGAGAACCTTGTGGTTTTTGGCTCGATGGGTTTCCACGTTATATTTTGTGTATATGTGTGAATGATGAAAGTAGCTTAGATATATATGTGGTTATTGTAGTGAATGAATGACTGTAGATTTGTTTACAAATGAATAGATGTATGATGGAAGCATTGTATTAATTGATATGATTATTCTATGATTATGTGCAGACGAGTAGGGAAGGTTGATTCAATCTAGGTTGTGTGCAGATCACTAGTAGAAATATAGTAGAAAGAGAAAAGAGAGAAGATCAGAGAGCATGAGAGGGAGGAAGAGTCTGTAAAGTTAGAGAAGAGATATTGAGCAGACTATGCATCTTAGTGATGAGACAAAAGGTGCATCTATTTCCTCATGCCACATGAAGAGAACCTTGTGGTTTTTTCCCGAATGGGTTTCCAAGTTATATTCTATGTATATGTGTGAATGTTGAAAGTAGCTTAGATATATGTGTGGTTATTGTAGTGAATGAATGACTGTAGGTTTGTTTACAAATGAATGGAATTATGATGGCCACATTGTATTACTGGATATGATTATGCTACATGCCCGTTTTTTATTTACTTAAGTCACATAAAGAAAGGTTGAATCATCGCTTAGCTACTGAAGTATAGTGAATACAATTAATCCACCCTTGGACTTCGTTTGAATCCTTGGCATAGATCGAAGGTACTAAAATACCCTCTCACACAATTTTGAAAAATCGGTTCTGGTAGTTACCATAAAAGAGAGATATCTCAGGTGAGATGACATCTGTGTCACAGGTGCTACCATGTGAGTTCTTCTTTGTCGGGCCGATATCTCGAGCTTTGTTGTGTTGAGCAAAAGGGGCTTAACCTAGGTCAAAATCTTTAGGAACGGGGAGAGAGAGATGGAAAATCCAACAAAGGGTTCCGTTGTGGGGACCCTGAATCGCCGTGGTGAGGGACATGTTGTGGAAACCCATGAAACTAGAGATCCAAGATTGGGTGGAATCCAAGGAGTTAGAATTTGCATGAACAGAAAGTGAAGGATCTCGGTGGAACCCAATAGAGTGGTTGGTCTGAATCATCTTCAAAAACATCCATAATATTTTTTTTTTCCTTTTTTCTCATTGTGTTGCATGAATGGTTATCTAAGTTTGCAACCAAAAAACAAATTTCCAAGGTGGAGAACTGAAGGAGTGGAATCCTCAGTTGATTGAGTGACTGAAAAGAGTAGACAACCTTGTGTAAAGGGATGTGGATTTTTGGGTATATAGTATCTTAGAAGGATACATCACTGAGTTTGTTGTTGACACTATAACCTCATATAATGAGGAAGAGAGAAAAAAATTTCAAGGACCACGCAGTAGATACTTGTTATCTCTAAAGACATGGATAAAAATGCTTATATGTGAAAAAGGAATTCTACGAATGTAACAAGACTATATAGAAAAGAGTGGCTATGTCTTAGCAGAAACCTATAGTGAGTTGTTCCCAGGAGATAGTGGAACTGAACTAGATCTAATATTTTTAACAAGTGGAAGAAGATTCAGGTCTGGTAAGTGAAGAAAAACTCTATTAGGAAGAGGGAGTCGCACCACAGACCGAGAAGAAGAAGGCTATGATTTTTCATCATACTTGGACGAAGGGTCTTGTGACGAAGAAGAGGAATATCAACTGATATCAGAAGGAGACGAAGAGTTAGAAGAGTCTATTAAAGCTCCAGATTAAGAGCGTGCTTACAACTCGCCTACATCACCAGAGGTAAGATCGAGAGACCTAACTCCAATTAATTATGTAAATACAAGTAATACTAACACTGTAAATCACAGACAAGGAAGTCTAACTAGCCAAAATTTTGTTCTGAATGTACCAACATAAAATACGATGGCTAGAGATGACATTAAGTTACCAATATTCAATGGAGACGGCTTGGAATACCTAGAAAAACATTGGTTCCTTTGTGAAGCTGTCTAGACTATGTTACAGTTCCAAGATGAGAATATCAAGAAATCATAAATGATCACAACTCTGCGAGGTCATGCACTTGACTGGTATATGCAATTTTCCATAGTACCAGTAGGAGTTGTCCCATAAAGACTCAACAAGATTCGATTGGGCTTGATAGATGAATTCATAAAGATAAAGTCTGAATCACAGTGCATCGCTGAAATCAAATATATTAAGTAGCTACCAACAAAATCTGTTTGGGACTTTGACCAAATATTTAATACACTGATCACCAAAGTGAGTTTCCAAATGTCGGATGTGCAACACAAGGAATGGATTATTGACAGCTTGGTACCACATATTTGAACCCTGTTAATGCAATAGAAGATTGTGTCATAGATAGAGGCTCTAGAGATAGCAATGAAATTAGAAGCCTTGTCGATTAGAGATACTGGCTCAGGAACGATACAAATTGAGTCGCAACTGACCAATATTACAGTGTAACTCTATGACATTAAAAGAGGGAAGGAAGTTCAGGAAGAACTATGGTGTACAATATGTAGAGCAGAGAGACACCATAAAGAAAATTTCCCGACTCCCATGAACTATGTCATAGCAGGTGCACCGAACCCATTAAGAACCCAAGGAATGCCTTGGTGTAGAATATGCTAGACTACGAGCCACAAGTACGAATAATGTCTGTACTTACAGAATATTGTAAGCACACCAGCTAGTCTATATTGTAAACTTTGTAGATTAGTAGGTCATGATGAAAAAGACTGCAGAGAATTTCAGCTACTGCAAGAAAATACGATGGACACCTACTTAATGAAAAATGATGAGCAGATGAAATTTGAACGAGCACAACCTCAGTATCATCTTGTACAATATCAACAACTGCAATACCCTCAACTAAAATACCAATAGAATCAATATCCTCAACAACAATAATACCCTCCACAAAGGGGGGTGGGAATTTTAGAGGTTGAGTACAACAACAGGGAGGAGGATTTGGTCAAGGAAGAGTCCAAGTCATATGTTATAATTGTGGGAATCCAAGACATTTTTCCTGATATTTTCAAAGTCCTACAAAAAATTGTACATATTGTAAAGAATTTGACCACACTATCGAACAGTGTCCACAATTTATTGTGAAATGGAAGGCTAGAACTATTGTTAATACCAACCTAGTGCAGAATTAGAATTCGAATCCCAATCAAAATATTTAGATGATTTATGCCAAACCAAGAGAACCCCACATTGTTGTAATTACAAGAGGAGGTGTTGCGACAGGAGCTGACCAAAATACACAGCAAGGAAAACCACAGGTGAGACCTGTGGCACAAAATAAATATCCTTTGGATATCCAATAGGAGAAAGAAGTCTTCTTGGAGGTGCGACTAGAATGTGTTGATACTAATTAACCGTCAACATCTGGACAAGTCAAGACTATGCCCAAACGATTTGAGCAGCTAAACAGAAAGTCACCAATGGAAAAGGTTAGTAATATTAAAGAAATTTTCAAAATTTGTTAAGCACTAATCAATGATAAAGATGTTGTCGCAGAACTAAAAACACTAATAGAAGAAACCCACAATACATGTGACTTGAAAAAAGAGTTAATCATATTGGGAAAAAATTGAAGGTAGACTGAGAACAACGATTGATTGCGCAGATAGGATATTATGATATGGATTATATCATATTATATTTGGGCTCAGATGTCAACATATTGACAAGAAAAACATGGGAGAGCATGAATAGTCCATGATTGGATTGGTCTCCTGTTCAACTAAGTCTTGCGAACGAGTCAAAGGTTCTACCAATTGGTATACTAACTAATGTCCATGTGGAAGTCGAAGGATTAAGAACATATGCCGACTTTGAATTTATTGACATTGTTGATGACACAAGTCCATATCCTACACTTCTAGGAACTGATTGGGAAATAGACAACCAAATCATTATAAACTTCAAGAAAAGGATCTTATATTTCAAAGATTCTGAAATAAGAGTTGTTGCGCCAATTGATCCGCTCAAAGGACAGAGATATGTTGAGCCTGTACATAGTGAAGGGAAATAAAATTATCTATATTAGTTTTATAATACCATGTCTTCAAAATAATATTATATAAATCCAACAACTGATGGAAAACTAAGTTGGTGGAGTGTAAGTTCGTGCACGCCCGACTCAGGCAATGAATTGGAAAATTGACAAAATAGGCTACATGAAGTCTCCATGAGAAGATGTGCAAGAATCACAAGAGTTGTTCGAAGGGTAGGATCCAAAGCAAGCGTGCTGCCTACATATGAAGGATTACCTAACCTTGCATATTTTTTGGTAGAATTTGAAGAAAAGGTCACAGAATAACAACGATTATCCGCTTTGGACTATGTGTTGAAAGCTACGCTCGCTAGATGGTGGGGTACACACAAACATTCTATCTCTGAATGGAAACTATGAAAAATATTAATGGAGATCAGATTTAGGAAAGAAATCAGTTTCCCTCATCAGAAATATACAGGACTAACAGATCTTGTCGAACATATTGAGCATTGTCGCAGGAATTGGCAAGAATATTCGCGGCAAGAATGGGTTCATCAATTCATCCACACTTTGGAAATGGTACCAAGAATTTGGTACACATCACTAGAGCTGTGACGAGGAACTTATCAATGGGAAATATTAGCTGTAAGATTCGCCCAGACATTTGAGTTCGCAAGTGAACACCCAACGGTCGATGTTGTGTTACAAGTAATAAAGGAAAAGATCTTTGAAGAAATCTTGGTCGCAGACACAAATTTCCATCAATGCAACATGACTATACATGATTGGATGGAGTGTTATAATCTCACTAGAGAACCAGATGACAATGACCCACTTGAGATAAATATACCTGATTCAGAAGATATACATACAGTGGAAGGGGCTGCTATCTCCACTGACCATTTTTTAAAACCACTCAATATTAAGATAGTAATTATTGGGTCGTTTGAAAACCTGAAGTTTTCTATTATTTAAGATTACTGGGACGAAGAGACTGTGGGAAAGATCATTGATTTACTACATGAATTTCAGTATCTATTCCCTTCAAATTTTTCTGAAATGAAAGGCATAGTTGGGGACCTTGGTGAAATGAATATACCCTTGAGGCCCGATGCAAAACTGATCAAACAACAACAATAAAGATTAAACCCACACTAAAAAGAGAAAATTAAAGCTGAAGTTGATCGAATGCTAGAGGCAGGTGTAATAGATCCAGTTGAAGAATCAGAATGGATCAACTTGATTGTAGTACAGGACAAGAAAACTTCAAGGGAAGTGAGAATTTGTGTTGATCTTAGGAAATTGAATGATGTTTGTTTGCATGATCCATTTTTTACTCCATTCACAGATGAAGTATTGGAGAATGTTGGAGGACAAGAAATGTATTCATTTACAAATGGATTCTTGGGCTACCATCAGATAAGAATTGCAAAAAAAGATCGATACAAGACTACCTTTGCAACAGAGTGGGGATGCTAGCAATACAGGATAATTCCCTTTGGATTCAAGAATGCACCTGCAATCTTTTCTAGAATTGTAGTTGTTGCATTTAAATATTTTATACACAAATTTCTTGAAGTCTACTTTGACGAAGGGGAAATATTTGGTCTAATAAAATATCACATAGAAAGTCTTGGAATGATGTTGGAACGATGATGCCAGTACCAAATTTCTCTCTATTTGAGAAAGTGTATTTTTTATGTGCCTTTTGGGGCTCTGTTAGGCCACATGGTCTATCATGATGGAAATTTGGTTGATCGAGCTAAAATCACCATCATCCTTGATCGACCACCACCTACCAAATTTTAAAAGTTAAGAGCAACACTAGGACATACAGGATACTACAGAAAGTTTATCAAAGGATATGCAAAAGTGGCTTCCCTTATGGAGAGATTGTTGAAAAAAGACACTAAATTTCAGTGGATATATGAATTCCAAGAGAGTATGGATAAGATGAAAAGAAACATGGATGTTTCACCCATACTTGTATTTCCAGAATGGAAAAAATAATTTCATGTTGATGTCGATGCATCCTCTGTTGCACTTGGAGTGGTATAGTTATGGAGAGAAACTTCCTATGGCTTGGGGTGTACCACAATAGACAACTTTGACACTAGAAATCAATCTTTCCCAATATGCAATAGAAACCAAACATCTAACACTAAGGGATACCGAATCGTACCTTGTTCCCGACGGTTGAAGTAGATCCCTGTTGAGATTTCTAATCCACGCTTGTATTAGCAATTCTCTATCAACAACAACAACCAAGAAAATCATGCTCTATAATAGTGTGTTAGACCTACTCTAGCATAGATATTCAATAATGCATAAACAATTAAACAAATCTATGGATTCAATATTCACATTCCATTGTACATAATTGGACAGGAAAATATATTTCTATTAATAAAATCAGAGATTACAATAGTGACAACCTTTGTTGGCATGTCTACGAATTGGAGAAACCAAGTCCTCCACCTGGGCATCCACCACTTGAATCCTCCATCTCTCGATAGCAAGTTCACCAGCAAGACAATATTGGGAAGAACAAAAAGTTTCCAAAGGGACAAAGGGATGCAGACTCAAGTACAAGCAAACTATGGCAACAATGGACTATAGTTTCGTTGCTCTTCAATTCCTCTCCTTCAATGTATCCAAGGGGTTCCTTATATAGCATTCCAAAGGGGTAATGGAGGGTTGAATTCGAGCGATCTCAAGGCATATGGAAGGCCAAGAGTTAGGATCTTAAAACTCCTATGAGGAAAACTCCAAAAATATTTGGACTTACTCACACATCTCGATGTGCACGGATTTGAGGTCAAAAGTCACGTGTACATACGAGTATGGGTTTAAAATTCGTGTACAACAATAAATAGGTGTTTTTTAGGGATGAACTTGGAACATCAAAGTATAATATAAGTCCATGGGGTCTAAAGAGTCTGCAGAGGGACAGGGAAGGCCATAAATATGTGATCAACCATGTGTGGTAAAATCAGCTATAACAGGTACTAATGCAACTAGGAGAAGGAGAGATTGATCACCCCATTTATTTTGCTAGTAGAAAGCTATCAACTGCAGAGAAAATTTACACTACAACAAAGAGGGAAGGACTTGTGATGGTTTATGCATTGCAAAAAATTAGACATTACTTCCTAGGGGGACATTTCAAAATGTACATTGACCATGATGCACTGATCTATTTGGTTAGTAAGCAAGTGTTGTGGGGGAATATTTGTCGGTGGCTTCTCCTCTTTTAGGAATTTGACATTGAGATTATTTTCACATTGGGCCAATTGAACTTGGGACCATACCACCTATCAAGAATTGAGAGTGGAGAAGAACCTACTAGTCTGGAAGATAATCTTCCTGATGCACAATTGTTTGCGATAACCGCCATTGATGATCAATATGAATATATAATATAGTTCCTAACTACAGGTTTTGTGCGGGTCGAATTTACAACAACACATAATAAATAGTTAGTAACATGAGTTGCATATTTCCAATTGATTGTTGGCCACTTGTGTAAATAGGGCCCTGACGAGATAATTCGATGTTGTGTTTTGGAACATGAGCGACCTCTGATTTTAAGTGAATCACATGCTGGTATCGCAGGAGGAAACTATGCAGGAAAGGAGAGCATGCATAAGATATTATAGGAAGGGTTATGGTGGCCTACCATGCATGTAGACGCTTGGGATTACCGTCGTTGTTGTGATGTCTGTCAAAGAACATGAAATCCATCCCGAAGAGATGAAATTCCATTAATACCATAAATCACATTAGGGATTTGATAAATGGGATGTTGAATTTATGGGACCTATTAGTCCAGCAAGGAAGTGCACATGAGCAAGGTATATTATCACTGTGACTGAATACCTAACTAGATGGGCAGAAGCTGCACTAGTAAAAGATTATACTACTGCGACATCGATGAAGTTCTTATTCGAAAATTTTGTAACAAGGTTCGGGTGCCCAAAGATATTGATTAGTGATAAAGGTATGCACTTTGTTAATTAATTGATTAATTTTAGATACAACATAGAAGAACAAATCCATATCACCGGCAGGAAAATGGAGCCGTCGAAGCATTTAACAAGATTTTGGAAAGTGCACTAACCAAAGTCTACAATACACGAAGGGATGATTAGGATCATAATATTTCTACAATACTATGGTCATATCACACAACATGTAAGAAGTTAATAGGTCGGACACCATTCAAGTTAGTTTATGGACAGAAAGCTATCATTCCTATGGCATATATTGTACAAAGTTTAAGAGTGGCGACACTCACAGAAATGACAGATGTTGATGCTATCGAAGAAAGATTTCTCTAGCTAATCCATTTGGAAGAAGAACGCTTCATTGCAAGATTTCACCAAAATGTAGAAAAACAAAGGAAGAAGGTATGGCATGTTAGATACATTAAGAACAAGCAATTTTCAGTTGGAGGCCTTGTTCATATGTATGACAACAAATTTTACAAGCACCTAGGCAAGTTGAAGACACATTGGTTAGGACCATATGTGGTTAAGGAAATCACTAATGGAGGAGTAGTGAAATTGGAAACATTAGATGGCTCGGGAGTTAGAGGGTTCAACAATGGGCACTGGTTGAAGCCTTATTTTGATAACTATGACTAGGTCACACAACAACAAAAAATGATGATGAGGAAGGATATGGGAAGAGAGAGGAAGTGCATGTCGCAGGAAGTATGGTGAGGAAAGTATGAAAGTAAAACCAATGCGGCGTTGGCACACTTATTTAGAATGCATGTTAATTTGACAATTTTAAATTATAAGATCCGCAGACACCAAGGGAATTAGAGGGTCACATCCACCATAAGTATCAAGATGTCACCACAAAAGGGGTGGCATAGTTGGCACCTCCACATAAGCACTCGGACAGACGAATCACGTGATGGTTCGTGTTGTCATTATGCTACTCGAAGATAGCGCATTTAAATATTTGACAGACTAACCACTAGAACGAACCCTCTACTATTGGTCGATTTCCAATTATCACCCATATAATGCCACAACAAGTTCTATTTGTAAGAAACAAAGCCAAAGAATACTTGTGGAGAGGTATGGCTAGAAAACAATTTAGTGCTAGTGGCCCTAGGGGGCCCTACCAGGGGAGCTGTAACACCTGTTTCGAGTAAGGGAAATGATGTTAGATATGTTCCACCACAGGCCGAGAGACGCTTAGAGAATAAGCCAATTCTATGCCTCCCTACAAAAATGTCTCAAACCAGCTTAGTAAGGATGACAATGAGGAAATCTTCTGATACCCGCAAGAGAAACATTGTCTTAAAATAATTGAGAATGAATGTAGAAATGGTGTCCATAATTCAAATACCAGAGGACATACCACCGAAGCCTTTAGATGAGACTGTGGAATTACTTTCCAAAGTGCATAGTATCCATTGTTAGAACCTACCGGTATGAATGAAATTTCAGATAGCGACAAGAAGAAACAAATACGAACGTCATCACCATCATCATTGCAAGTCACTGGAAACACAAGAGATGGTGATGATTTCAAGAAAAAATTGTCCTAGCACACTCCAATGAGTGGAGGTAAAACATTGATAGGATGGCAGACATCACCAGTAGTGAGGAAAAGAAAAAAACTAACCAGATGCTAGATTGGGTGACTGCCACGAGATCTAAGTCTTACCTATATGTTGCGTACTCATTCAAGGATAATTCCAAGGAAGATTTTGAAGGGAGGAAGGAAAAACTTGGGATGAGCCTGAGTTGAAGCTAGAAATGCAGAAAAGGAAAATCAGCGATATTGATAAGTCTCCCATATTGTCCATCCTACTGCTTTGAACAGTAACTACATACAATAATTATGAAGAATGATAGTAGCTCTAGAAGTTATAAAAACTAGAGTAACCAACAAACAAAGAAGGAACATAAAATGTAGCATGTATATCAGAATGGGCGCAAAGTAGAAACATGAGTAGAAAAAATCATGGTAGAACATGTCAATTCTAACCCAGTGTAGCAAATGCAAAAAATAGAGGAAGAAGTGCGGACATAGCCATATAAAGTGGTGAAAATCGTAGAATATTTTCAGAACAAAATCAGTGCAAGTCAGTAGATGGAGTAATAGTTTCACGTGGCTCAGTATGAGCCATAGATGAGTGTTGGGGGCTTGTTGGGCCTATGGACAGTGGAGAAGAATTTATGCAGAATTCTTCCTAACTATGGAGAAGATTTAGAAGGGAAGAGGAAGGAACTATGACTGAGGAAGAAGCATAAAGGATAAGGGGAAGGATGTTGCGATAGAGGAAGTAAAAGAGAAGAAGAGGAAGAGGAGAAGGTGCTAGAAGAGGAAGCTCTGCGATATAAGTAAGTCGTGACAGAAGGATATAATGTGACACAAGATGGTATGACAAAATATCAATAGAAGAAAGCGTACAAATAGTGTAACGGCCAGAAAATGACAGTAAGGAATAATGCTGAGAAAGCAGTAGGCCTTAGCGATCATGGGTACGAGCTTAGCTGGAGCCAATGGAAACCACATGCATAAAGGCATATTTGTAAGTCAGGCCGATAATTCCACCCATTATTTGTTTCTAGAATAGGAAAGACAATGTATTGGTTGGATATAGTAAGTCGACTGAGATAGTGACATAAAAGGAGTCTGTAATGAGTCTGTATAGAATTTCTATCGAGTCGGTGTTGAGTCTATATCAAGCATGTATGAGACCTATATCGAGTCTGTAATAGGGATACAAAAGAAGGAACCTAAGATGTATGTGGGTTAGATTCTTGGTTTGACTCTTGGTAATACACTTAAGCTAGACTAGAATTAGATGTTGGTGATTATACATTGACAGATTAAGATTTCGAGCTAGACTCAATAGGTATTGTTGGTTAATGGCTCTGTATCACTTTGTGCATTGGAGTGAGGGATTTGCAGTTGAGTGCAAAGACGAGTAGGGAAGGTTGAGTCGATCGAAGCTCTGTGTGAATCACTAGTATAAATAGAGTAGAAAGAGAAAAGAGAGAATATCATAGAGAATAAGAGGGAGGAAGAGTCTGTAAAGTTAGAGAAGAAGATATTGAGTCGAGTCTGTAGCTTAGTGCGCATATGAAAGGTGCATCTATTTCTTCATTCTAGATGAAGAGCACCTTGTCTTTTTTGCCCGGATGGGTTTCCGCATTATATTCTGTGTATATGTGTGAATGCTTAAATTATCTTAGATATATATGTGCTTATTGTAGTGAATGAAATATTGTAGACTTCTTTATAAATGAATAGATGTATGATGGTAGCATTGTATTATTGGATATTATTATGCTACATGCATGTTATTTATTTACTTAAGTTTCATAAATAAAGTTTGAATCATAGATTAAATACTGAAGTATAGTGAATACAAGTAATCCACCCACGTACTTCGTTGGAAGCCTTGGTGCAGAGCCAAGGTACTAAAACACCCTCCCACACAACTATGAAAACCTGCTTCTGGAAGTTACCCATAAAAGAGAGATATCTTAGGTGAGACGACATCTGTGTCGTAGGTGCTAAGAATAATGGACTGAACCTAGGTGATATCTTGAGCTTTGTTGTGCTAATAAGAATGGACTGAACCTACGTTAGGATCCCTGGGAACAGGGACAAAGAGAAAGAAAATCCAACACTATCCCAAAAAAGGACCAAAATATAAATCACTCAAGGAGTCATTGAACTTCTCCCACCTATTCTAGGTTCCCACTCCAATCTGAAGACCCCTCTTCGACAACTGATTCATAAGGTTTTATTTTTCCCAAAATGTATCCTATTTGAAAAAAGACTAGAATATTCTAGAAATGTTTCGTATTTTGGGCATAACGTTTCGTTTGTAACTCAGAATTGGACCAACGTTGGAGCATTGGAAAGGTATTGAAATTATCTACAACTGTTATGATTTTAGTTTTTCCTAATTCCTTACCATTTGTCTTGGGAGGGCGTTTTAGTAACAAAGCATCTTTTAAAAGATTCTTCGTTACTAAAACGACCACCTGGAACAAACGATAAGGAATTAGGGAAAACACAAAACAAAAGATTTGTAAATAATTTCAATACATTTCCAATGGTCCAAATTTTACCCTATTCCAAGTTACGATAGAACAGTTATTCCAAAAATATTAAAGATTCCAAGAATCTTTTCACTTTTTGTTAAATAGGATACATTATAGAAGAGGGTAGCATGTTATGTTCACAACATTGTTTCTCTCCTTGTAAATATGTTCAAATTTGTATCATAAAAAAGAGTGACCATTATGCAAATTTCTTCATAAATGGGTAGAGTGTAAATTTTCTTTGGAGGTTTCTTTTGACTCAACCAATCTATAGTAATTCTAGGATCCTTGGATACTTAAATCTTTTGAACATTCGTCATGACTTACAAATGTAGAGATAACTTTAAAACCATGAACTCAACTCTATAATTAGAACTATCCCCTAAACCTACAACAAAATGGATCCATTGAGAGTCATAGAGGAATAAGATTCCACCCACCCCACCCTGGGGTAGGTTTCCTTAAGAAGCCCTATCAAAATAACATCAACAACCATACTTATCAACTACCTACAACATTATTCTTCTATCCTTATTTTTATCTACCTCCTATGGAAATTTTTTTATAACATCAAGGCCTTTTGAAGTTGTGATAGCAAGAAGGATAAACTTGTTCTAAAAATAAAATTTATTACTGGAGGTCCAAATCCCCCAAAGGAATATGAATGGAAAAGAATTAAAGGATTTATGATTATGATTATTGGACCGTGACTCAAGAGAAGTATGAAGATACCGATCCTCCCAAGTAAAATGAACCATTCAAACTTGTGAAGAAAAATACCACATATTCTGTACATATTCACAAGCAATGAAAATGTGTTTTATGTTCTGATTTGTTGGTTTATAGAGAGGGAATTTTCTTGGTCCAATCAAAAAATTAGAGAGCGGAGAGTACCACATTGGAACCTTATTGGATAAGGCCAACCAAGTAAAAATATTTTTCTTTAAAGGGAACTTGAACTTCCAAATAGAAGTGAACCACCAATTGTCTTCAAGATGGTACTCTTCTTTTCTAATGATTTGGTATCCAGTACTAAGGGAATATAATCCTCTTTTAGAATTCCTACACCAAATAAAAAATTATCTTCCATGTCTAGTAGCTTGATGTCGCTATTATGGAGGCATTTAAATACACATTCAAATTATCATTGTCCTGCTCATTTGGAAATTCTAGGTCTTTAGTTGTTTTCCATTCTTCGAAGGTAGTGGATGAATTAGGATCACCAATATGTTGAATACCTATGAATGATACCCTAATCCCTTAGAGATCCAATTACAGGAAAAGGTAATTTGTGGGCCCCATTACAACCAACCCATGGGTATTTTCCAATTCTTAGTCTTCTAACATTTCCTACTTTCCATTGCATCCATTTCCCAATGACTTCGAATTCCATGATCGACTCTTTCAAGTAATTGCAAATATTCATGGTAGAATTATTTCTAGATATAAACCATTATTCAGTAGTCAACAGAGAGATGTATTTTTGGATCAAGACAATTGAAAGCTAGAGGTAGTCAACCCTCAGTATTTTCCATGTACATTTAGCTACAATTTTTTTTGCAAAACTTGGGATATACTTTAACCCCTATCCTCCCAAATCCTTTGGATTTGTAATATTTTTCTAGGAAAACCAATGAAAATAATTTCCCTTGTGACTATTTTTCCATAAAAAATTATTACTGTGTTTTTTGATTTTATCCAAAATAATTTTTGGAACATGTGATAAGGAAACCTAATATATAGGTAAGGCTTTGCTAGGCCTAGGGATAATAGAGCAGAATTCTTGCATAATTATGCATAAGTATGGATAAGAGTTAAAAGGGAAGGAGAAGGAGCTACGACTGAGGACATAAAATAAAGGAGAAGGGGAAGGATGTTGTGATAGAGGAAGTAAAATGGAAGAAGAATAAGAGGAAAAGGCACTAGAAGAGAAAGATGTGCTAGATAAGTAAGACATGACAGAAGGATAGAATGTGACACGAGATGGTATGATAGAGTCTTAGCAGAAGCAGGAGTGAAAATAGTGTAATGGCCAGGAAAAAAAAGTAGGGAATAATGCTAATAAAGTGACAGGCATTAATAATCATGGGTCCAAGCTCGGTTGGAGCCGATAGAAAGAACACACGTGAAGGAATATTTGTAAGTCAGGCCGATAGTGCCTCTCATTATGTGTTGCTAGAATAGGAGAGACAGTTTGTTGGATGGATATAGTAAGTCAACTAAGATAGAGATAGAAAAGGAGTCTGTATAGAGTCTGTATCGAGTTGGTATTGAGTTTGTATCAAGCATGTATGGGACCTGTATCGAGTCTATAATAGAGTTATAAAAGAAGTAACCCAAGTTGTATGTGGGTTAGATTCTTGGTTGGACTCTTGGTAAGACACTAGCGCTAAAATGGAATTAGACATTGGTGATTAGACATTAATGGATTAAGATCTTGATTCAGACTCAGTAGGAGTTGTTGGTTAATGGATCTGTATCACTGAGTGCATTAGAGTGAGGGATTTGCAGTTGGGTGCACAGACGCATATGGAAGGTTGAGTCGATCGAGGCTCTGTGCAGATTGCTAGTACAAGTAGATTAGAAAGAGAAAAGAGAGAATATCAGAGAGAATGAGAGGGAGGAAGAGTCTGTAAAGTTAGAGAAGAATATCTTGAGAAGATTTTGTAGCTTAGTGTGTAGACGAAAGGTGGATCTATTTTCTCATGCCAGATGAAGACCACCTTGTGGTTTTATCCCGGATGGGTTTCAACATTATATTCTATGTATATGTGTGAATGATGAAAGTAGATTAGATATACGTGTGATTATTGTAGTGAATGAATGTCTGTAGATCTTTTTACAAATGAATAGATGTATGATGGCCTCATTGTATTATTGGATATGATTATGCTACATGCATGTTGTTTATTTACTTAAGGTGCATAAAGATAGGTTGGATCACATCTTAGCTGATGAAGTACAATGAATACTATAACACCCTAGTTTTGACCCTATTTACATTAAAATGTATATGATGTATATATTGTAATTAATCATGGTGTGGATCTAAGCACAAAATCCCCACCATTGACTTAATTGTTTTATGTTCTGGCAATTAAAATCATTGCTGATGGTATAGCGTGCTATCCGACACATATTAATTTTGGCATCATGCAAACATGCATTTTAATTAAAAATACCCACAACTAGCTATGCCAATGCAACCATAATGAAAAGGGCATGATTTTCCTAAGGATAAGGAGGGGAAATTATTTAACATTTGGGTCCAATAGGGAAAATTCATATGTCAATAGGAGAACCCATCAATCAGTCAACTACCAAATTAAATTCTCTAGAGTTAGTTGGGGGCAGTTATGGCCTGAGAAAAAGTTTTTCATGGGTAGTGGTGTGTGGCAGGGCTGTCATTCCTTTCCCACATGCACACTCCACCAGGGATCTGTTCCTCTTCATGTGGGAAGGAGAAGAAGAGACCCCATTCTTCCATTTTGGCCATTCTCATGCAGCGACGACTGTTTTCTCTCCTCACTCACAGGTTTTGGGATTTTCCTCACGCAAAGAACTGGGAGAGCTGCCTTACCCTAACTATTTTATTGTGTGTAGTCACTCTGCAGGTTTTGTGGGTTTGGTTATACGAATCCATATCCACACTGAGAGTCTGGTACGTCTGATTCCTTTCCCGATTGTCTTGTGTATTTCCCGTTGTTTTCAGTGGAGGAATCATGGTTGATGTTTTCCCCATGAGTAGGGGTTGTTGCTGAGTTGTTTTGGCCACGTTGGGGCCAAGAAAAAATATGGGATTGTATTTCTCGGTCTGAGCTGGGTATCACCATTTTGGCTGCAGTGATGTTTCCCCTTTTTTTTCCCCAAGGCTGAGAATTGCCCAATTTTGCTGTGTGTATGCAGTGGTTGGTATTTGGATGGTTTTGGAGTGGGAATGAAGGTTTGGTCTGCTTCATAAATCTAGTGTGTTCGGGAGCCTCATAGATAGAGCTAGAGGGTTGGATTTCTTTTCCACACCCCCTGAATAGCACTGGAAGGGAAGTCAGGGCATGAGGGACTGTGCAACAGAGAAGGGACTGATTTCTTGTGTTGGGTGTGTGTGGGTGTCATAGAATTTAGGCTAGTTCTGGTGCAGGTGTCCTTAGCTATTAAGTGAGCCCACCAGCTTAGCAGTTGAGTTTTCCCAGCTCCTTGATAGCTTGATAAACCCAACTGTGTTGGCTTGGATAAATTTTGTGGTATCCTTGGCTATGTGTGAGCCTGCTTAGTTTCCTTATTCCTTGTGGGAATCATGCCTAGCTCGGGGGTGGCAGTGTTACTAAGAGATTAAGGAGCACACTGGCATATGGTTGGATGGAACGTTGCAATGACATAGATGGTTGTGGGATGAGTTTGTTCATAAGATAAGTATTCTTGCCTATTTCATCTCTGAAATTATATTTGATCTTTAATGAAAATAATGAACATGTTAAAATGTGATAATGCTTCAATGTAATGTAGTTGCTTCTGTTGTATGATAAATAATTATGCATCTATCCATGTTTTACTTCAATGCATTTATATTTTTATAATTATATGTTCATGGGGCTAGTTTCCCGAGTAGATAGCAGCATCAGTAGCATCCTCTTCATTGGTCGAAGGGTCAAGGACGTTATAGTGTGGTATTAGAGCACATGTTGCAGCATGGGCCTCAATAGGCCATGAAGAAGCAGTGATAGAGGAAAGGTTACCTCTTCCTAGTAGAGAAAAAACATGAAAGACAGGAAAATTAAAAGAAAAAAAAATCTAACTATGGAAAATGTTGGATGACTTAAGCGAAAGTCCATCCAATACATTGGATGACTTGAGTTGAGTCAATCTGACAAGGAAACCAAGAGATAAAATTTTAAAAAATTGTCTATGTTTGAAATTTTTACGAAGGTCTCGGTTGGGAGGAGCCAAATTTTTCTGAAGTTCTCGGCTAGGAGGATCCAAAGTTCTTGGTTGGGAGGAGCCGAAGGTATCGGCTGGGAGGAGCCAAAGTTATCGGCTCGGAGGAGTCGAAGGATCCGGAGGTCTCAGCTAGGCGTAGCCAAGGTGTTGCCAAGGCTCACCGGAAGGGAGTTGACATGGTGGCAGAAAGAGGAAGAAGAGAAGAAAAATTTAAATTTTTTCTAAGTATAGGAAATCTTGGGAAACTTTTTTCGATGCCACTCAGGTGAAGCTCTCCGAGGCATCTCGAAAAAGAAAAGAAGATCAATCCGAGGTGTCGAAAAATAATAGAAGATCGATCCGCCAAAGCATTGGAAAAGAAAACAAGATTGATCTGAGGCATTAGAAAAGAATAGAAGATTGATCTACTAAAGCATCAGAAATGAAAAGAAGATCGATCTGAGGCGTCGAAAAATAATAGAAGATCGATCTGCCGAAGCATTGGAAAAGAAAAGAAGATCGATCCGAAGCATTCGAAAAGAAAAGAAGATCGATCTGAGGCATCAGAAAAGAATAAAATATCGATCCGTCGAAGCGTTGAAAAATAAAGGAAGATTGACCTAATATAGTATCGGATGACAAAGGAAGATTGACCCGATATGGCATCAGAAGATAGAGGAAGATTGACCTGATGTGCATTGGATGACAAATGATGATAGATCCATCAAGGTGTCGGAAGAGTTCTCAACAAGTGACCCGATACATCAGATGACTAGTTGGGAAGGGATCCGATTGGATGGAAAAATATGAGTTTTTCAGTGGGAGTTTTTAGCAGAAAAACATGGTTTTAGTGGAATTTTTCAGTGGAAATAGCAAGATTCCAGTGGGATTTGGAGGTGCTGAAAATATGAAAAATGGCAAGGATCTTATACACCATATTGTGCAAAAATGAAATATTTACAAGAAAAAAAAACAAGGGCGCTGCCACTAGGGGGAGAGCCCCCTTGACCCTCGTCGTTCCCTTGAGACAGTCGTTCTTTGAGGAAGAAAATTATGTTTTTTGGGAAAATTTGTCATTGTATGATTTTTCCAAGAGAAGGTAAGTAATTTCTGATTTGTATAAATGATATGCAGCTAACATTTTTGTTACTAACACATTTTGCAGAATCATAGTCGCCTTCAAGGGCAATATTCCAGGTAGTGCAGTTTGGTAAGGTAGGTTGTGGTTTGGCCATGAGAACCCATGATGGATATGATTCTAGAGAATCCTGTGAGCATGAGTGAGATGCCATGGGGGAAAATGTTTGAGTTGGAAATGATGACATAGATTTTAGTGGAAGGAGATTCCAAGAGACACCGCTAGATATTGCATCCACCATGAGAAGCTTGATTAAAGCCCAGGAAGAGCAGCATCAATTGAATGCTACTATGTTGTAGATTTTGATAGAGTTGCAAAGAAAGATAGACTCTAGATAGGGTACAGTAAAACTAGAAGGTAGTAAGAGCAGTACTAGGAGAATAAGAAGGACTTCTAGTAAATCATCTGACTCAGACGAATCCAGTGGGGTTTCAATCTCTTGTTCTCATAAGAGAAAGAGAAAGAGGCGCCACGGGGATCCCTCTCGAGATGAATTCAAGAAGGATAAACCTCCTATGTTTGATGGTGAGGTAAAGAATGGACAAGAGGTTGAAACTTGGCTTCTTGGGATAAAGAAGTACTTCCAAGTTTAGGATTATTAAGGAAACATGAAGGAAAGGGTTTCCATATTCAATCTAAATGGAAGGGCATCCATTTGGTGGGAGCACTTCAAGAAAGTAAAGAGGATCAGTGAAAGGATACGTAAGTGGAAACAGTTCAAGAAGTATTTCAAGCAGAAATACCTCTCTGACAGGTAATATGATGACAAAATTAAGGAGTTCCATGAGCTGAGTTTGGGACAACAGACCATGGAAGAGTATGCCAATAAGTTCCTAGAACTATTGAGGTAAGTCAAGTACATCAAAGATGAAAAAGTGAAAATCCAACATCTCCTGAGTGGATTGCTTCAGTCTTACAAAGACAGAATTGAGTTTTATGAACCTAGAACTCTTGAAGAAGCAATAAGGAAGGCTAAGTATTGCTATGAGCAAATCAAAGGTAAACCTGATTATCACAAGACATGGAAGGACAAGAATAATAAGAAGTTTAAACAAAGGAAGAAATGTTTCAAACCTTCTAACTTCAGGAATCAGTAGAAGAAATCATTACAAGCTGAGAAGCAGCCAACCAAAGTGATGGGAGAAAATCCTTAAGAGCCATAGTAGAATAGAGGACCACTCCAATGTTGGAAATGTGGAGGACCCCACATGCACATAAATTATCCACTTGAGAATGAGAATGCAAGGCCAACTTACAACATTCAAGAGGTAGAAACAGTGGGTCAAGTATCCAGGGCCATCCCTAGGATTTATGCAGCACTGAAGGACCGCCAGGAAGATCACTACTCAACTGTGGTTGAAGTTGTAGGTAAGATTGTTGAGCAATATATTTCTATTTTGATTGAAATTGGTTCTACTCACAGTTACATTACTCCTAGAGTAGTGGAGATGTGTGCTTTTAAGAAGGTAAATCATAGAAAATCTTGGTTAGTTCAGCTTAGCCACCGGAACTAAGAGAAAGGTTAGTGAAATGGTAGAGAAATGTCCATTGGTCATGAATGGATTGTTCATTTGCATAGATATGAATGTTCTACCACTTAGTTCCTATGATGTTCTCATCGGAATGGATTGGTTAGAAGCTCACAGGGTAAATCTTGATTTTTATAATAAGACTTTTGAATGCATGGATGAAGAAGGGAACCCGAAAGTTGTGAAAGGAATTCCAAAGGTGATTTTAGTAAGGCAGGTTTCAACAATGTAGTTGAAGAAGTTATGTAGGAAAGGTTTCCAGTTGTATGCAACTCATATTTTGGAGGCAACAGAGGATGAAACTCCTAGGTTGGAGGACTATAAGGTGTTATAGGAATTCAGGGATGTGTTTCTTGATGAGATTCCAGGGCTTCCTCCAAAGAGGGACATTGATTTCACAATTGAACTTGTGCCAAGAGAAACACCAGTGTCCAAGACACCCTACAGGATGAGTACACCAAAGATTCTAGAATTGAAGATGCAACTGCAAGAATTGTTGGAGAAGAAGTATATCAGGCCGAGTGTGTCTCCTTGAGGAGCACCAGTTCTGTTTGTAAAGAAGAAAGATGGTACACTCAGGTTGTGTATTGATTACAGACAGCTGAACAAAGTCACTGTGAAGAAAAAATACCCTTTGCCTAGGATTGATGACCTCTTTGATCAAATGAGAGGAGAAAAGGTATTTTCCAATATTGACTTGAGGTCTCATTACCATCAGGTGAGAATCAAGGATGAAGACATTCATAAGACAACCTTCATAACAAGGTATGGACATTATGAGTTTGTAGTGGTACCATTTGGTCTCACAAANGTCTTCAATAGGTATTTGGACAAGTTTGTTCTTGTTTTCCTTGATGACATTCTTATTTATTCTAAGAATGAGGAAGAACATGAAGAGAATTTGAAATTAACATTGCAATTGCTCAAGGAGCATCAACTGTATGCAAAGTTGAGAAAGTGTGACTTCTATAGAGATAGAATTCAATATTTGGGTCACATTATCTCAGAAGAGGGTATATCTATGGACCATGAAAAGATTGAAGCCATTATGAATTGGCCTACTCCAAGGAATGTGACAAATGTAAGATATTTTATGGGACTTGCAGGATATTATAGGAGATTCATTGAAGGATTCTCCAAAGTTGCACATGCCATCACTTCTTTGAAAAACAAGGGGATAAAGTTTGGATGGACATCGAGGTGTGAAGAAAGCTTCTAGCAGCTGAAGAATCTTCTCACCAGTACACTAGTATTGAAAGTTACAGGCCCAAAGAAATATTTTGTGGTGTGTACTGATGCATGTAGACAAGGGCTTGGAGGAGTCCTTATGCAAGACAACCACGTGATATGTTACGAGTCAATAAAGGTGAAGGAGAATGAGAAGAACTACACCACTCATGATATAGAAATTGCAGCCATAGTACATGCTCTCAAGATGTGGAGGCATTACTTGATGGGAAGAAGATTTGAGCTAAGGACAGACCATTGTGGTCTAAAGTATTTATTTGATCATCCTACCTTGAATGCTAGGCAAGCGAGATGGCTGGAGTTTTTATGTGAGTTTGATTTTGAAATCAAGCACATAAAAGGAAAAGAGAACATGGTAGTTGATGCACTCATCAGGAAGGTGCAGGAAATGCATGTGGCATCTCTCAGTATTTTCCAATCAAATTTGAGGTAGCAATTGTTCACCATACTGCTGAAGATGAAATGTATGTGCAAGTAAAAGACAAATTGCAGCAACAAAGTCTTGAGAAGTGATATGAGGGATATAAATTGGAAGAAGATGTAATTCTTACTTATAAAGGAAGAATTTATATTCCAAATGTGGCAGATTTGAGGAGAGTTGTTATGGATGAAATCCATCATGGTCCATATTCTGGTCACCCAGGATATCCGAGACAATTGCTACAGCTAGAAAGTGGTACTTTTGGCTAGGAATGAAGAAGGACATGGCTGAAAATATTTCAAGGTGTATGAAATGTCAGTAGGTAAGGTGGAACATCAAAACCCTGTAGGTTTGTTGCAGCCTTTACTAGTTTCGGAATGGAAATGGGAAGTTATTTCCATGGATTTTATTACAGGATTGTCAATGAATTGGAGACAGCATGATTCCATCATGGTTGTGGTGGACAAGTTGAAAAATGTAGCACATTTTACACCGGTTAAGTCTACGCATAAGAATGATGATATTGCAAAGATCTTCATGAAGGAAATTTTCAAATTACATGGATTGCTTATGGAAATAGTCTTTGACAGAGATGTCAAGTTCACTTCCAACTTTTGGAAGGTGTTCTTTGCAGATTTGGGTAAAAAGTTGAAATTCAGTACTGCCTACCATCCTCAGACCGATGGTCAGATAGAGAGATTCAATCAGGTGCTTGAAGACATGCTTCGCATGTATGTGATGGACAAACCAACCAAGTGGGAAGATTACTTACACTTGGTAGAGTTTGCTTATAACAATGGACAATAAGCATCCTTGGGGATGAGCCCGTATGAATATTTGTATGGAAGAAGGTGTAGGACACCAGTGACTTGGGATAATATAGTGAACAAGGTTGTGCTTAGTCCATAATTGCTCAAGGAGATGGAGAAAGAGGTTGTAAATATTAGGAAGAATTTGAAAGCATCCAGGGACAGACAAAAAAAATACATAGATAAGCATAGGTGAACAGAGAGTTCATTGTCGGGGATCATGTTTACCTCAGAGTGAGGGAAAAGAAGAGTTCCTTGAAGCTTGGAAGTTGTGCCAAGCTGTCACCTAGATATTGTGGGCCGTTTGAAGTGCTTGAAAGGATAGGGCTAGTTGCATATAGATTTGCATTGCGTGTTAGTACTAGAGCTCATAGTGTTTTTCATTTTTATTTGCTTAAGAAATATGTACATGATCCTAACCATGTGATAAATTGGGATGTGATTCAGGTGGAACCTGAGGGAGAGTTCCAAATCGAGCCAATGT
>LPNX010438995.1:338361-356496 GCA_001517045.1 Pseudotsuga menziesii
TGTCAGAATAATCAAGCCATAGTATTTACCCACTTAGACATTAATTCATTTATTTTTGTCTTATTTGCCTAGTCCATGAGTCCCACCATGTGCAAGTTGCTAATTGCCTATCCATAAAGGTCAAACTTGCCATCTTTGACTCATGTAGTGCTTGGTAAAGCCTTAGGAATCAAATTTTCTTTATTCCTAGCCTCCTAGGTGCCTATCTGCTTTTTCTGCTTTATTCCCTGCTTTTTCAGTGTTTTAAGGCACATAGGAAAGCAAGACTAGGTGAGGTGAATTAGCTTTGTTGCCTCTTCCTCCTCCACTCTTTCCTCCATGCAAAAGAATGTATGAGCTGCCATTACACCACTCATTAGATTTCCCATGCACCCTTGCCAATTCATGAGCCTCATGATAGATTTGGGATCAGCTTTTTACACCTATGGGGGATTTGCCTATTTTGGGTAAGCCTGCTTTATGCTAGTTTTGGATGCCTCCTTATGCATTTGACCTATTGATGTATTCTATATATTCATAAACCTATGTTATTACAGGGTTGGCTATTGTACACTGATTTAATATAATTTTGTGTTACAGCTCCATATTCAGTCTCCATTGTTGACAATTTTGCATGATCAATTGTAATTTGTTGTGAGTGAAATTAATCTATTGCTGGTTAGAATTTCTACAGCTAGAAGTTTCATTAATCCCAACTCGAATAAAAATCATAATATGAATGTCAATCATAATATTTAGGTGATTTATGCCAATATAAGAGAACCCAAAATTGTTGTAGTTATAAGAGGAGGTGTTCTGATAGGAGCATACCAAAATACACAGCAAGGAAAACCGCAGGTGAGACCTGTAGCACAAAGGAAAGCTTCATTGGATGTCCAACAGGAGAAAGAAGTCTTCTTTGATGTGCAACCATAATTTGTTGATACTAATCAAGTTTTGACATCTATACAAGTCAACACTATGCACAAATGATTTGAACAACTAATGAGGAATCCACCAATGAAAAAGGTTAGTGTTACAGCTGATTTTACCACACATGGTAGATCACACATTTATGGCCTTCCCCATCCCTTTACAGACTCTTTGGATCCCATGGACCAATATTGTACCTTTTATGTTTCCAATATCATCCCTAAAACCACCTGTTATTTACTGTATGCGACTTGTAATCCCTTTCTCGCGTACATACACGGATATTGACATCAAACCCATGTACATCGGGATGTGTGCAAAAGGCCAAATATTTTTTGAGTTTTCTGTGATGTGTGTCCAAGTCACTTGTCTCTTGGCCTTCCATATTCCTAGAGATTGCTTAGATTTGACCCTCCATTACCCCTTTGGAGTGCTAGATAAGGAACCCCTTGGATACATTGAAAAGGAGGAATTGAAGAAAAAGAAAACTATAGTCCATTGTTGTCGTAGCTTCCTTGTACTTGAGTCTACATCCCTTTGTCCCTTGGATCACTTTGTGTTCTTCCCAAGCTTTCCTTTTCTTATGAGCTTACTATCGAGAGATGGAGGATTGAGGTGGTGGAGGCCCAGGTGGAAGACTCAGTTTCTCTGGTTCGCAGACGTGCCGACAGAGGTTGTCACTTGTGTAATCTCTGATTTTATTAATAGAAATATATTTTCCTACCCAATGATGTGATTTAAATGAATATTGATTCCATTGATGTGTTTAATTGCTTATGCATTATTAATTATATATGTTAGAGTATGCCTAACACTATATTATATAGCATGCTTGCCTTGTTTACTGTTGTTGAGAGTGAATTGCTAAAGCAAGCAGGATTGGAAAAAGCTCAATGGGGATCTACTTCAACCATTTGGAATAAGGTATGATTCGAGATCCTTTAGTGTTAGATTCTTTATTTCTCTTGCATATTGGGAAGGGATTGATTTCTGTGGTTTCTCTGTCTGTTGTGGTACACCCCAAGCCATAGGAAGTTTCTCTCCGTAACAGAATTGGCAACTCCGCTGGGGACATTCCTTGTTTTTATTTGGGGTTTGGGGGCACAATGTGCTTGATATTATTGACTTGCTCTTTATTTCTCCCCGTTTCTGTGTCACATTTTATAGTATGTTCATCCATCGACACTCCCCTTTATTGGTTTGACCCTTGGCCTGATTTTTACCACTGTCTTCTCTATATACGCAGGTTTTTGGCCAAAATTCGTGTACATACATGGATTTTTGGCCAAAAGTCATGTATACATGCAGGTTTTTGGCCAAAAGCGGCATATACATGCATATTTTTGGCCAAAAGTCACCTACATACGCAGTTGTTCTTCAAACAATCGTGTGCATCCTCCCTTTTGGTTGAGTTTGATGTTGTGGGAAGTTGCTGGGTGGGTTGTGAGTGTGGTTGGGTCTTCCTGGGTTCTGATGTTGTCTATTGGATGCTTCTTTTATGACCAAAGACCACTTTTTCATTGATTTTTCTTTGAAAGTAGTTTTAGTCATTTATCATTTTTGTTTTTCCATTAATGCATTACTCTTTTTGTCTTGGTGTCTTGTTGGGCTTGTGTTTTATGCTGGCCACAGAGACTGGGATTTTTGCATTTTTCATTCTTTTATATTGAAAATACAAAATAGTTGCATTCTTACTTGCACCTTAGATATGGATTTGAGGAGGTACTTACATTGGATTGCTTAGATGAGAGTTGTATTTAGGATTTCATATTGGAAGAATTGCATTGGCATTCAGAAAGGAATGATTTTTCTTATGCATCTCATGTAGTGGCATACCCTATTTTTCATTCTACACATTGCACTTGGAATTGTTTGTTATATGTGCACTTTTATTTCATGGCCGAGTCTTCATATAATTAGTTGCACGACCATTTCCCTTTGAGTAATCACAACCAATTAAAATCAATGATTAATAAAATGAATTACACTCTTTTCTTTTATAGGGTGCACAAATAAGATTAGGATTTAGAGTCTTGGAATAGTTCATTGTGAGTCAGTTCTCCAAGACCACTAAAAAAAAAATTAGGTTTCTGTCCAAGTGAGAGAGTGAAACCTTTGGTATAATTAGTGTTTCTCAGGATGCTCCTCTTACACGGGAGTTAAACACAAGGTAGTGCCTGTGATTGTGATTGGGATGACCCCCGGTTACTTTCTGTGAGCATCAGAGATATTTCCAGGATTGTGTTATCTCCTAAATAAAATTTTCAATAAGTTCACTTAGAACAATTTTTTCTTTTTATCAATGATGAAGGTTTCAGGTCATATTATGAAAGATATTGGGATGACTAATAAGGTTGGGATATCTGATGTTCGGTTTTTTAAGAAAATTTGAAATTTTTATCTTTCGGTGGCTTAGGTGAGTTTTTCAACAACTCATTAGCCATTGAAAAGCTCACCTTTCGGAAGCTAACAGTTTTAACGCAGGACCATGTTAACCACCGAAATCCTGTTGATCAAATTTTTATAATTTTGGAAAAAAGGTACTTTCAGTGGCTTAGGAAAACTTACCAATCGTTCATTAGCCACCAAAAAGCCTTGGTTTTAGCGGTTTAGCAATGGATCGAAGAACACAGTAAACCACCAAAAGCACGTTGAACTTCGTTTTAATAAATTCTAGGAATGAGAATTTCGATGGCTTAGGAGAATGGACCAATGGTTCATTAGCCACTGAAATCCTAGCTTTCGGTATCTAGAAAACAAAACCTTAAAGTCTCTTAACTACCAAAAAGGATGAACAGTGAAAATGGTTGTCTGCCCATCAAAATCAAATTCATCAGCATGAGGCGTGTCATAATTTAGCATGATTTACCACCTAAAAGGTTAAGGAACTGCACTAAAGTAGGAGTTGATGGCTAAGAAGTCATTATTGATCTCAAAATACTGATGGAAATCTAAACCCTAGCATGTCCTCTATCTATCCTATGATTGTAATAAACCTCCACGAAACACCAAGTTCACAATAAAATGATTTCTAGGTTGTCTATCTTGTGGATATCACCAGAATTCACCATCATCTCATTCAAGTACCAATAAAATATTTAACCCCTTATAATTAGCACCATACCTTCAGTACACTCCTCATTTTTTGCATGCATCCTTATTACTTGAGGTCATCTCTGAAAACCAGTCCGCTAACCTTCTCCACAGGATTTGAATTTCAATTTTGCAGGCGTAGGGATGAGGACCCGCTCAAAAAAATCAAAACACAGGTTTCTGTGGCTATGCATGGTTTCAAAATGGTCTCTAAGCCACCGAAAATAGACTTTCAACATCTAAGACCAAAATTTTAGGGCTTTCTAAGCCACCAAAATTGGCGTTTTACTATGAAAAGACATAATTTTAAAACGGTGAGTCCAAGCGACTGGAGAATAAGTTTTCAAAATGATCAGATATTTTTGTTCCTAGAGTTGCATAGCACAATAGCCTCTCTCCGTTTTCCTACAGGTATTGCATATTGGGAGAATCGAATCCATCTCTGAGCCCTAATTTTTGGATCTTAGAATTTCCCTGTTTTACACATGATTTTGAAATACAGATATTGGGAAAATGAAAACGAATTTCAAAAAACCGAGAGAGGTTTTTCCTCAACACAAACCAATATACAAAATAATCTTTCAGTTTATACATAGGTGTCACATATTTGAAGTACCAAATCCATCTCTAAGCCCCTGTTTTGAGCGGTTTAGCCAAATTTTTAGGGCAAAAGTTGACCTAATAGGGCAGGTTACAACAGAAAATGAAGAGTTTCTTTCACCAAAACCTAGGAAAGGGTAGGATGAAAAAATAGCAGAGACCTCCTAAAGAAAACCTAGGTCTCAGAGAGTAAACAAAATACTAGATCAAATACATGAACTAGAGGTTTTGGACAAGGAGATAAAGAGGAATAATGCCATGTTGACCAAGAGGAATAAGGAGTTGTACAATTCTGTCCTGGAGATGAGAGGGATGTATGTCATGCTGAAAAGGAGAAATATGAGATACACGAAGGAAAGCACCAGGATGTATAGGATGATCAGGCTTCTGAGGCTATAGGTGAAGAATTCCAGATCAAACCCTAGCTCTCATTTTGCACTAGAAACCCTAGCTGAAGTAGCAGTAAGCCTTCAAAATCCAGAGCCAATCCAGGATGCTGTTGATTTTCTAGACATTGGGCAAGCTAAAGAAGGGTCAGAAGATCAATAGAAAATTTGAAAAGGATGATTTGGGAGGTTGATTACAATTTTGCAAAAATAGGGCTTTCGGTGGCTTAGGCGGACGCCGAAGTGATTCATTAGCCACTAAAAGCAGTGCTTTTGGCAGTTAACAGACCCAAAATTTTGATTCCTTAACCACCAGAAGAGAAAAGAGGTGCAGAAAGATATTTTGGCACAAAAGACCAGTTTGGGAAAATATAACTATCTCAGGGATGAAGTGTAAAGCTGAAAGTCGCTGAAGAACACCATCAGAAAAGGTCTGTTCTAGTTTTGAGGATACATCAAGGAGGAAAGGGTCACACACCCTACTTGTTTTAACCAACAGTAGATTGTCTATCAGAGGATAGGTTGCATCTTTACACTAGTACTCACTGTAGTCATCAAAAGGTTCAAAAAGTGAATGAGTGTTACAGTTAGATAGACTAGTAGTTAAATTAGGGTTTCTGACCTAATTTTGCAAAAAGATTTATTTTTAGCTATTTTTAGTAATACAGATCCAAATTTTCAGGATCTCAATATTTTTGTAAAGGTTATAAAGCCTAAGACTTATTTGAAACAAGGGTTCAAATTCGGGGACCTATAAACCATTACTATTATCAAGCTTCTCATATTGCTCATGACCTAATATAAGCTCTTTTTCTATCATATGTTCAGCTTCCATTTCTTGTCTATTCTGTGCTTATGCTTGAATGTGTTATTCAGGTTTATTCATTTTATTTGATGTCCAACAACTGTCATCCTATCTACATGTTGATGATTTATATTGCAAGTACTTTCCTTGTTATGATTATCCATTTATATATAACTATTTTTTGTATGAATCTGTTAGCATGATAAGTTATCCATATCTGCACCATATTATCAAACCTCCGAACAATGGTAGTTAGAAGTCTTATCCTTGATTGAGTTTCATACATGTCTTGAGAGTGTGAGGTCCTGTAGGTCACCTGAATTGTCCAGTTAGAAAAACCATAAAAACATTTAAGTTACCAGGCATCCTCGAGCTACAACCTAAAGGAGTTTCCTGGAGTGATAACAAATTGGCGCTATTGCTGGGGAGAGGAGACTAAAGCTCAGATTCCCTGCGAGACAACATAGATCCTACTTTGATGATAGACAAATTTTGGACACTATTTTGGTTGTAATCATCTATCTGGAAACTCCATTGGAATAAGGTGGCTTCAAGAAGACCAAGTACCAGAGAAAACCCTAAAGGGCCACTAGTAACACCTATTTCAGATCCAGAAGAGATTCTAAGAAGAGCTAGGGCTTCACTAAGATAGACCTCCATAGCTGCAAGGGGAGCTACACCAGGTATTTCTAGAGGTATTTCTGTTGTTATATCAAATATACCTCCATTTCAATATTCTTATTCTTAAGCATCTATTTCTCATAAGTTTATAAGTAAATCAAAAAAATTTAGGGTTGAGGAATCTTCAAGCACTATTTCTTGTAAAGATCTCATCCCTGGCGACTCCATGAAGGATGAATTTAGTGGCGACTCCACAATATTAAGATGTCAAAAGCATTTGCTACTCTTTTGGATCGGAGGTTTGCACCTCTTGACTTCTCTTCAGTTCCTCATTTCCCACATCCAGTACCTAATATGTCCGAATGGGGACATTTTCTACCTGTCTTCAAAGAGGAAAAAGAAGACAATCCTGCAGAACACCTCCTCAAGTTTCATGAATGCATGGACCTATTAGATTTGTAGCATGAAGATGTTCATGCATTCATTATAAGGTGATGCACATCAGTGGTATTTTTCTTTACCTCCTTCCAACATTTCATCATTGAAGGATTTTCACAAAGCATTCACTAAGCACTATAAAAGGTACTATTCAAATGAGTTTGCATTTGATAATTGTTGTGAAGAATATAAGTTTCATTCTTAGGATGAAAAGGTAAATAGAGAAGAATATCTCCCTCAATAGCTACCTCATCATATGATCTTCACAATGAGGTACTTTCCCATAAACATAAATTCGAAAGGAGTAATGAAGAAGCTAAAGGGTTCTTTGAATACTATTATTTCTGATTTCCATAAACCTGAAGAGTTAATCTCTTTAATTATGAACCATGAGGATCAGTTTTTTGTTGGTCAAAATCCAATAGAAATCAGTAAGAGTTATCCACAGTTTTTAGTTTTACAGACTAGGGGAAACAGCAGTAGATGGGAGGAGATAAATTTATAGAGGTCATCAAGTAATAAATAAGAACAACAAGAAAATTGTTTTTCTCCTTATGTACCTTTCATTTTAGATTTTGATGGAAAGGCTGCTGATGATGAAGAAGAAGATTTTAAGTTTTGTAAGGATTTGTCCACTTATGGAATTTATTTTAGTTCTACTTTTCAGCAAAGAGATGATTAGAGACATATGCATGTTGTGGTTAATGACAGCTATGAAGATTATGCTGCAATAGGGTACACCTCTCATTGTGATCAAGATATTAATGATATCCAGAATATTAACCATAATATAGATTCTTTTGAATTTGTACTAAATGAATCTACTGACTTAGGGTGTCAAGAAGATCTGTTTGTCCCCTTTGGAAACCCGAAACATAATGACCAGATTGAAGGAACAACATGTAACAAATTTGGATATGCGACAGATACTAAAGGCATCCCTCAATTTTATGATTTGCAGACAAAGGAAGAATGCAATAGATATGAAGAGGAAGATGATGATTTGGAAAGTCCAAAACAGTAGGGAATAACTCATCCTTCCTATTCATAGGTTGAGCAATCTACAGTTAACATGGAGATCACTGAAAGCAGCCAGCAGCAACATTTCATTCAGTTGCAACAACAACATAGAGAGGTATTCCTTTATGGTTTTTATGATCCTGTTGCTGACTATCTGGAACTTATAAGCAGTGTAGATATCAAAATATTTTTGTCAGATGATAGTTGGTTCCGGTATCCTTTGAAACTACATTGCTACATGCTAGGGTTTCATTTATTTTTCGGGTTAAGATCAATGATAAGTTCAACAGAGAAACTTCTGACATGGCTTCATTGGAAGCATGATGTCACTTGATAAGAAGACTTTATTGATTAGAATTAGGAGTAGGAATAGATAGGAAAATAAGCTCTTAATATGAGCATCTAGGTCATTTTCAGTTGTTTTGATGAATAAGAAAAGCGGGCTACAGGAAGGTTGCAACAGATCAGCTATAAAAGACAAATGACTCCATGCCCAATGGAACACTAGAAGATAGCTTTAATTGTTCTTTTTCAGGAAAGGAATTTTGGTCTAGGGTTCTTGGGACCTCACAGGGAGGTTCCCATCCCTGAGTAGGAGCCAGATGTTATCTCCTAAATACAATTTTCAATAAGTTCATTCAGAACAATTTATTTTTTTGATCAATGATGAAGGTTTTAGGTCATATTATGAAAGATATTGGGATGACTAACAAGGTTGGGATATCTGATGTTCGGTTTTTTAAGAAAATTTGAAAGTTTTATCTTTCGATGTCTTAGGCGAGTTTTTCAACAACTCATTAGCCACCAAAAATCTCACCTTTCGGCAGCTAACAATTTTAACACAGGACCATGTTAACCACCGAAATCCCGTTGATCACATTTTTATAATCTTGGAAAAAAGGGACTTTTGATGGCTTAGCAAAACTTACCAATAGTTCATTAGCCATTGAAAAGCCTTGGTTTTGGCTATTTAGCAATGGATCCAAGAACACAGTAAACCACCAAAAGTGCATTGAACTTCGTTTTACTAAATTATGGGAATGAGACTTTTGATGGATTATGTGAATGGACCAATGGTTCATTAGCCATGGAAATCCCAGCTTTTGACAGCTAGCGAACTAAACCCTAATGTCTCTTAACCATCAAAAAGACGAAAAAGTGAAAATGGTTGTCTTCCCATCAAAATCAAATTCATCAGCATGAGGCGTGTCATAATTTAGCATAATTAACCACCTAAAAGGTTAGGGAAATACAGTAAAGCATGAGTTGATGGCTAAGAAGTTGTTATTGATCTTAAAAGACTGATGGAAATCTATACCCTAGCCTTCCCTCTATATGTCCCATGACTGCAGTAAACCTCCACAAAACACCAAGTTCATATTAAAATGATTTCTAGGCTGTCTATCTCATGGATATCACCAGAATTCACCATCATCCCATTCAAGTACCAATCAAATAGTTAACCCCTTAGAATCAGCACCATACCTTAAGTACACTCCTCATTTGTTGTATGCATCCTTATTACTCGAGGTCATCTCTGAAAACCAGTCCGCTAACCTCCTCCACAGGATTTGAATTTCAATTTTGCAGGCGCAGGGAGGAGGACCCGCTCAAAAAACTCAAAACACAAGTTTTTCGTGGCTAAGCATGGTTTCAAAATGGTATCGAAGCCACTAAAATCAGACTTTTACTAGCTAAGACCGAAATTTCAGGGCGCTCTAAGCCACCGAAATTGGCGTTTTACTATGAAAAGACATAATTTTAAAACAGTGATTCTGAGTGTCTGGAGAATCATTTAGCAAAACGTTCAGAGTTTTTTGTTCCTAACTTGTCATAGTACAATAAAATATCTCATTTTTCCTACAGGTAATATCGTGAAAACCAAATCCATCTTTGAGCCCTAATGTTCATATCTCAAAATTTCCCTGTTTTACACATGTTTTTAAAATACAGATCTCGGGAAAATGAAAATGAATTTCAAAAAAATGAGAGAGGGTTTTCCTCAAAAAAACCAATATACAAAAACCTCTTTCATTTTATACACAGGTGTCACATATTTGAAGTAAAAAAACCATCTCTGAGCCCCAGTTTTCAATAGGTTGGCCAAATTTTTAGGGCAGAAGTTGACCTAATAGGGCAGGTTACAATAGAAAATGAAGAGTTTCCTTCACAAAAACCTAGGAAAGGGAAGGATGAACAAATAGCAGAGACCTCCTAAATCAAACCTAGGTCTCAGAGACTAAACAAACTACTAGAGAAAATACATGAGCTAGATGTTTTGGATAGGGAGATAAAGAGGAATAATGCCATGTTGGCCAAGAGGAATAAGGAGTTGGAAAATTTTGTCCTGGAGATGAGAGGGATGTATGTCATGTTGAAAAGGAGAAATATAATATACATGAAGGAAAATACCAAGCTATATAGGATGATTAGGCTTCTGAGGCTACAGGTGAAGAATTCCAGTTTTGAGGATACATCAAGGAGGAAAGGGTCACAAACCCTACCTGTTTTAACCAACAATAGATTATCTATCAGAGGAAAGGGTGCAACTTTACTCTAGTACTCATTGCAGCCATCAAAAGGTTCAAAAAGTGAACGAGTGTTACAATTAGATTGACTAGTAGTCAAATTAGGGTTTCTGACCTACTTTTGCAAAAACATTTATTTTTAGCTATTTTTAGTAATACGTATCCAATTTTTCAGGATCTGAATATTTTTGTAAAGGCTATAAAGCCTAAGACTTATTTGAAGCAAGAGTTTGACTTTGGGGACCTGTAGACCATTACTATTATCAAGCTTCTCATATTGCTCATGACCTAATATAAGCTCTTTTGCTATCATATGTTCAACTTCCATTTCTCGTCTATTCTGTGCTTATGCTTGAATGTGTTATTCATGTTTATTCATGTTATTTGATGTCTGATAGCTGTCATCCTATCTGCATGTTAATGATTTGAATTGCAAGTACTTTCCTTTTTCTGATTAGCCATTTATATATAACTGTTTTATGTATGAATCTTCCAACATGACAAGTTTTCCATCTCTGCACCATATTATCAAACCTATGAACAATGGTAGTTAGAAGCCTTATCATTGATTGAGTTTAATGCATGTATTGAGAGTTTGAGGTCCTGTAGGTCACCTGACTTGATCCAGTTAGAAAAAACATAAAAACATTTAAGTTACTAGGCATCCTTGAGCTACAACCTAGAGGAGTTTCTTAGAGTGATAACAGATTGTATTCATGTCTGGGGGCTCTTTCAAGAGTTTCTGGATTTTCTACCCTTCCCATAAAGTCGATCCCACCTGCGATTGTATGCCTGAGCATTGGTTATATTGTGGTGACCTTAGTTTCCTTACCTAGGTATCATAGGGGGTACTTGCAGAGGTTATTCGGTAGGTTCCTTGGCCAGGTAGAGGTCAGATAGCACAATATCTTTATGCATTGAAGCTGAGGGCCACTATAATTGGTTACATACCTCCACTTGTAGTTTATGGGAGTTTCAAGCCTCTCCTAGGAGAGACATACCTGTTGCATTAGGGAGCTCACATATCCTCCCCTTGGTTTTCTTGTATTTTGGTTGTAGATTTTCTTAGGAGTGTGCTCTTTGTGCACTAGTTGGCCTTAGGGATCGCGGTTACTTGAGTATATTTATGCTCTCTTGAGTTTGGGTCCTTTTATTTTTGGCATGTTTGGTATCCTATCACCCATCCTTGGTCCTAGTACGAAGCTTGGTGTCGGACTTGGGGGCATCACAGCCCCTTACCATGCTCATAGACTTGGGAGTGGTCACATTTCTCCCTCTACTCCATTTGTGGAGGATGTTGACTCCCTTCTCTCGGTATCTATACCGGTGGTCACCCTCACGGGGCTAGTAGTGTATGCGTGAATGTTGGGTCTACACCTTAATTTCCTTTTTATGTCCCATCGTTCATCGCATTGTTTCCTTTTGGTGCATTTGTCATGATCATTCCTCCCTATACCTATAATTTGGATTCTTTATTGACTATTTTGGGTCCTTTTGGACTAATATGGTTGTCATGTAGGGTCCAGTTTTTGTACACTCTCTCTGAGGTTTTGAACCATTCGTTCCTATCATAGGTATTATGTCTAAACTGGCATATAGGTTAGGGTTTCATATCCGCCTGCATTTTTCATTACCTTATGACCATTTCATTTTAACCTTAGGTACGAACCCATTCCATGGTATCATGGAACCTTCATGCTATTGTTAGAATTGGTACTATGTGAATGGTAGAGCTTTCCTATACATGGGTGTCCTAGCTAGCTCCCTTTTTCATTTGGTACCCATGCTATGAGTCCTTTCTTAGGTCCAGGAGTCCCTTTTAATCTCACCATGTCCTTGAGCAAGAGCTTCATACTCCTCTTGAATTTTATGCTGGCCATTCCCTCAGGACTCCATTGTATATGTCAAATTGTAATTGCATTATCATGAGTTTTGCTTGCCTTATTGAGCCTTATGCTGGCTTCCCTGACTTTAAGTATCATCCATATAGCCTAAGCTTGTCTCATGTCTAGCCAAGTAGAGCCTTTTTACATATCATTTGTAGCTTGATACCCCATTTTTTACCAGGAGGGAACATTCCCCCGAGTGTTGTTATCCTACACATGTTTCCTTGCATTGAGCATAGGTATTTTCCGCTACTTGGAACTAGTTTTCTTGTCCCCTAACACTCGTATCCTCCTATATTTGTAACTATAAATCACTTTTATTCTTTTTCAATCTTTTCAAAATATTTGAAAAAGTCCCCAAAAAATTAAAAAAACCAAAAAGTTGGATAGGAAAAGATGTTATCTTTGGCAATAGTCGAGTCGTGTCGCCTTCGAACAGAGCACTATATATCACATCCATTTATTGGGTTAATAGTTTGACTTTAGGAGCTGTACTTGTTTCTCTAAGTTTATCTCCACCGACTGGTTAAGCTTCTAGTCCCTATGGAGCCTCTGTTGATGCCTCCTATGTCGCAGAGATGTCCCAATTTTGTATATCGAGTCTATGATGCCTGCATTCAGTTGCCTTTATGCTCTTGTTCGAAGGAATTTGAATCCCGAGTCAGCCATTCCTCAGTTGTCTTGGCTTTGCATGTTGGCCATTCCAGGTACTATCACTGGTTTGTGCACATCTTGTTTGAGTCCTTCCACATTATATAGTGCTGTTGAGTACCTTGTGTTGGTTGATGGGGGATGCCTTAATGCCCTCCTTCCAGTGGATTCCATCCCATTGAATTTAGATCATTTATTCTGGGATAGGATTTTAGAGTCATTTGAGTGCCTTGAGACTTACAGTCATCAGTGGTAGGTTATCTCGCCATCGACAGTTTTGGGAATACATCAATGTCCCCATGATCAATGGATTATTTTGAGTGTTCAACCTCAAAACATCTATTCACACTTGTTAGATTACACTCTAGTACCTTGATTCCCATTTTCATTATCAGTGGGGATCTCGTGTCTGTGAATGGTATACATCAATGACCGATAATCAGACGATGGACTACTATGTTCGACCTCGACACCTTTATTCACATAGTGGGACATGTACTTATAGTGGTTTGTGTAGAAGACTTTCTATATTGGTGGCATTCCACATATGCTACCTCCTTGATCGTGCCAGTGTTCATGAGATTTTATCTCTCGTGACTTGATTCCAGTGTATGTCAGATATCTTCAGCCATTATGGAGATCTTGATCCATTGTATATATTCAGCTTCTATGGAGATCTTGATCTTTTGCATATCTTCACCATGGAGATTCTGATCTATTACATATTGTACGTGGTGATGAACACACATGTCACATTTTCTATATCATGCCTATTCATGGCCATTGCACTCTTATGTATTCGGGACTGTTATATGTATTTGTAGTCATATGCAAATATTGATTATTGTACTATAATGATGGATGGATGGTTGTCCCGCGTGGTTCTTCATCTCTCCACTTCTAGGATGGATTTATAATGCATTTCGGCCATCATACTACCCCTCTGACCTCACACATTAGGGGGCATCTGTTACAACTGATTTTACCACACATGGTAGATCACACATTTATAGACTTCCCTGTCCCTCTGCAGACTCTTTAGACCCCATGGATCAATATTGTACCTTTTATGTTTCCAATATCATCCCTAAAAACATCTGTTATTTATTATACGTGACTTGTAATCCATTTCTCGCATACATACACTGATATTGACCTCAAACCCGCGTACATTGAGATGTGTGCAAAAGGCCAAATATTTTTGGAGTTTTCCTTGATGTGTATCTGAGTCACTTGTCTCTTGGCCTTCCATATGCCTTGAGATCACTCAGATTTGACCCTCCATTACCCCTTTGGAGTGCTATATAAGGAACCCCTTCGATACATTGAAAATGAGGAATTGAAGAATAAGAAAACTATAGTCCATTGTTGATGTAGCTTGCTTGTACTTGAGTCTGCATCCCTTTGTCCCTTGGAGCACTTTGTGTTCTTCCCAAGCTTTCCTTTGCTTGTGAGCTTGCTATTGAGAGATGAAGGATTGAGGTGGTGGAGGCCCAGGTGGAGGACTCATTTTCTCTGGTTCGAAGATGTGTCGATAGAGGTTGTCACTTGTGTAATCTTTGATTTTCTTAATAGAAATATCTTTTCCTATCCAATGATGTGCATTTAAATGAATATTGAATCAATGGATGTGTTTAATTTCTTATGCATTAATGATTATATATGCTATAGTAGGCCTAACATTATATTATATATAATGCTTGCCTTGTTTATTGTTGTTGAGAGTGAGTTTCTAAAGCAAGTAGGATTGGAAAAAGCTCAATAGGGATCTACTTCAACCATTTGGAATAAGGTATGATTTGGATCCTTTAGTGTTAGATGCTTTATTTCTCTTGCATATTGGGAAGGGATTGATTTCCGCGGTTTCTCTATTTGTTGTGGTACACCCCAAGCCATAGGAAGTTTCTCTCCGTAACAGTTAGCAAGATTAAATAATTTTTCAAAAGTTTTTTAAAACTAGTCAATGATAAAGATGTTGTCGCAGACTAATAGAAGAAACCCCAAAATACCTGTGACCTAAAAAAAGAGTTAATCATATCGATAAAAAACTGAAGACATGCCGAGAACTATGAATGACTGTGTAGATAGGATATTATGATATGGATTATATCATTTTATGTTTGGTCTTAGATGTCAACATATTGACTAGACAAACATGGGAGAGCATGAATAAGCCACAACTAGACTAGTCTCCTATTCAACTAAGGCTTGCGAACCTGTCGAAGGTTCTACCAATTGGTATACTAACTCAAGTGCTAGTGGAAGTCGGAAGTTGAAGGATTACGAACATATGCCAACTTTGAATTTATTGACATTGTTGATGACACAAGTACATATCCGACACTTCTAGGAATTGATTGGGAAATAAAAACCCAATCCATTATAAACTTCAAGAAAAAGGATCTTATCTTTCGAAGATTCTAAAAGAGGAGTGGTTGCACCAATTGATCCACTCAAAGGGAAGAGATATGTTGAGCCCATACATATTTAAGGGCAATAAAATTATTTATATCAGTTGTATACTATTCTAATGTCCCGATTCAAATAATTGCATAGCATGAAAATTCCATCAATCCTACTTGTTCCCTAGGTTTGGTGGAAACAATGAGAAGTTAATAAGGGAGCTAATAAATGGTGTTTATACATTAGAATGAATAAATATTTATTTAATGGATTTAATTAAATTAATGGAAATGAAAAATGAAATTACTATGGAGAATGGAGACCCATGGAGACTATGGGGCCCACTCAAGCTAGAATTCCTATGTTAAATAGCGTCCTCCTCTTGCAATCTCGAATATATGTGAAGCCTAATGTTTTTGGATGGATTAGAAGGTTAATATACTTGTCCTTATAATTCATAGGTCTAATTTGGGATGAATTTTAACTTACATGGGGAGAGGAAGATCCAAATGGGAGTTTCATGGACACTTGGCTAGATTCCCCTTACATTTATGACATCTATGACACCAATGATGGAGATTCTATGGAAGTTATAAAAAAAGTCAGATCTGAAGGCTAAAATATGACATATATGACATGTCAGTCATGAATAGAGCATCTTAGAGGGTTGAAGTCCAAGAGGCTCCTACTCCAATTTGGGAGAAGAGGGAAGGTTAAGAGAGAGTCCACATGGCATATCATGAGCAACCACACCAATTTGACTTGGATTCAGTTTATGGATGGATTTGGAACCTTCTAATATCAATAATGTTTATAAAATTCATGGATCAGCCATGAGAAGTCCTTTTTGATCATTTGTGAAAATTGTTATTGTGCAGAGAGAGAGCTAGTGGATGACTAGTTCATGCCTTAGCAAATTTCGAGGGTGAAAGATTCACACCCTAGTTGTTGTTTGGAGAGGAAACCTAGGTATTTATAGGAGATTAAATGGAGTCATAATTTATAGGTCCAATCTATATAATCTCATGGACATATCAAGTTAATCTTTTTCTTCCTTTCATCTCACGTTTTCTCACCATATTTCAGCTCTATGGAGTGAGACGCACTGTTAGGATTATTAATCCTCCCTTGTCCAAATTTGGTCATATGTCTAAATCAGGAGTCATGTCTAAATTAGGAGTCCATCCAGTGTATTTATAGTCATTAGCACCATTGGTTAAACTTGACCTAATTGGGGCACATGTTTCAGTTACCAAAGTGTGGGGAACACTAATTGAGGCTCACTGCCACTTATTGCACTTGATTGCATAAGTTTAGGAGTCTCCTAGATCAATCCCTACAATTTAGGAAGCAACTGGGAGTGCCGAAACCAACCAAGGTCAGTTCACTTCAGTTAATGACTAGTCAAGCCAAGTTAGGAGTCAGTTACATTCAGTTCTAGCTCTCTACATTCAGTTAAATAATGGTTTAATTAATTGCACACATGTGGGGCGCTTTCTCACCTACCATAGTTAGTTAACCATTATTTAATACTAAATGTAACACTTAGTTGTGTTTTAGAACTCCGGTTACGATTTAGACAAGGACAGTTAACTACTGGGTCCTCCGATAGTGATTTAGACAATGTCTTGGTTACCTATAGTCAAGTAGAGTCATCAATTCGAACTTCCTCATGTGGATTCGAATTGCTTATGGCTATTAAAGCCATTTTACATTATTGTAATTATCATCTGAATTACTTTTTGATTAATGAAAGCATTCACAGCTGCAAGCCTTTTGCACTGTTTCATTCTTCAATTGCTGAGTAAATTGTGAGATCTTTCTTTGTGAGTTTTGTTTTTGTCTACAGATCTATATGCTCAAATTTACATGGTATCAGAGCCTCGGTGGACAAGACTCCTCTCCTCCTCAGATCTCCAACCGGATCACTTTTTTTTAATGTTGAAAGCTCTTGTGAATTATATAACAAGGCCCGAGCTGTTTCCGTTTTAATTCAACAGCTTGAAATTACTTCCCAGATTTCAAGCAGATCGTGATGGCGTTCCTGCAGATGTCGAGATCTTGGAAGAGTGCGCTTTGACCCTCTTGAAATCGCTTGCCAGAAAGAGCGATTCAGCTCGGATTGACATAATCCAAGAAGGAGAGATCCCCCACTTTCTTTGTTTATTAAAAAGAAAACACCGCCATGCCGACGACGAGTTGCCTCTTCGCATCCACCGCCTTGTTCTGAAATTTTAGAATTGCTATCGCCCGAGGACATGGTGAACGTTCTTCTTGCCGATCAGAACCATACTGCCACTGAATTTTCATTGGAGTTGCTGTCGCCTTATCATGGGGTGCAACTCTCAGCGCTTCGTATCATAAGCAGACTTGCAGAGGATGCGCATTACAGTTCTGAATTAACTGGCTCCTCTAGACTCCTCGCTGGTCAGCTTACGGCCACGTTTTCTTCCAAGCACGTCAATATCCGGTGGGGCACGGCCTCTGCTGTCACTTTGTTTGTTTGATTGTGTGAGGATGTGCATTACAGTTCTGAATTAACTGGCTCCTCTAGACTCCTCGCTGGTCAGCTTACGGCCACTTTTTCTTCCAAGCACGTCGATATCCGGTGGGGCACGGCCTCTGCTGTCACTTTGTTTGTTTGATTGTGTGATAGGTTATCAGGTTTTCTTACAGCATTCGCTACAATCAGCCTCTACTTCTCATTACATTCGCTACAGCAGCTCAGTTCTTCCTATTACTTCGAAATGGCTCATCAAATAGAACTTCTCACTCCCTTCAACTATCACCAG
>LPNX010438995.1:366386-417540 GCA_001517045.1 Pseudotsuga menziesii
GTTTTACTCAAATTCTGAGTGGGAGAGCTCGTTTGATGCCGAATTTAATTCTGCATCCAATGAGTACCCATAATGAATTTAATTCTACATCCAACGAGTACCCATAATGAATAATTTTCACCGACCCCTCTACCCCAAAAATAAGAAATACTTGAAAAAACATGATGATGATGTCATCATCTCATTTTTTCAAGTATTTATTATTTTTGGGTTAGAGGGGTTAGGAAAAAGTATGCAGTGTGGGTACTCGCTAGATGCGAAATTAAATTCTGCATCCAATGAGATCTCTTGCTCGGAATTTGATTAAAAAAACAGGGAGATATGTTGAAAATACGAACAAAAAAGTAGTTTTTTTCATTCTTCCTCCAAAATTAATAACTATTATTTTATTATTTTCCTTAGGAGGCCCATTTTAGACCTCAAATTTCCTCTAATGCATGGGAGGTCGATTTGTTATGAATATTATTTTCTGATAATGTCTTATACACATCATATGCTTCAATTTAATAATTCAATTGTGTTTCTGCACATTTGGGAAGCCATTTCTACCACTTACCCCGTGGGGATTTGAGCCCAAAATTGCCAGTAAAATCATCTATCTTGTTCAGAATTTAGTACAGAATTGAAAAAGTGATTGGAGGGACATAATACATCCCTGAACATAATAATTAAGTTATTATATAATTCATACACCTTATCTGAATTGTTGGGAGCAATTGGGCTGATTTGGAGACCAAGACAGTAGAACTAGTGAAGAGCCAAAAATGTGAAAAAATTGGAAAATTTGGTATTTTGGTAAAAATTTAAAAAGGGACATTAAAACTCTCATATATTCAAAATAAGATTATATAAATACAATAGCTGATGGAAAACTAAGTTGTAGGAGTGTAAGTTCGTGCACATCTGAATGAGGTGATGCACTAGAAAATTGGCAGAATAGGCTACATGAAGTCTTCATGCGAAGATATGAAAGAGTCACAAGAGCCATCCGAACGGTAACAGCCGAAGAAAGCTCACTTCCTACATATGAAGGATTACCTAACTTTGCATAATGTTCGGTATAATTTGAAGAAAAAGTCACAGAATCATAGTGATTGTCCTCTTTGTACTATGTGCTGAAAGCTAATCCTGCTAGATGGTGGGGTACACACAAACATACTATCTCTGAATGACCAAAATGTAGAATATTAATTGAGATCAGGTTTGGGGAAGAGATGAGTTTCCCTTATATGAAATATACAAGAATGACAGATCCTGTCGAATGTATTGAGCACTGTCGCGAGAATTGGAAAGAATATCCGCAACAAGAATGCGTTCATTGATTCATCCACACTTTGGAAATGGTAGCAAGAAGTTGGTACACATCAATAGAGATACTATGAGGAACTATTGAATGGGAAATATTTGGTGTAAGCTTCACCCAAACATTTGAGTTTGCAAGTGAACACCCAATAGTTGATGCTGCGTTATAGGTAATAAAGGAAAATATCTTTGAAGAAATCCTAGTTGCAGACACAAAATTCCATCAATGCAACATGACTATACACATCTAGATGGAGTGTTATAATTTCACAGGATAACTGCATGATGATGAACCACTTGAGATAAATATACCTAAGTCAGAATGTATACGTCTAGTGGAAGGATATGTTATCTCCAGTGACCGGTTTTTAAAACCACTCAAGGTTAAGAAAGTAAATATTAGGTCGGTTAGAAACCTAATGTTTTCTAATATTTGATATTACTGGGACGAAGAGACTGTGGGAAAGATCATTGATTTACTACATGAATTTCAGGACATATTCCCTACAAAGTTTTCTGAAATGAAATACATAGTTGGGGACCTTGGAGAAATCAAGATATGCTTGAGTCTCGATGCAAAATTGGTCAAACAATGACCATCAAGATTAAACTTGTGTTACAAAGAGAAAGTAAAATTTGAACTTTATCGAATGCTAGAGGAAGGTGTAATAGAACCAGCTGTAGAATCAGAATGGATCAGGCTGATTGTAGTACATGACAAGAAAAATTTAGGGGAAGTGATAATTTGTGTTGATCTCAAGAAATTGAATGATGCTTGTTGCATGATCCATTTTCGACTCAATCAACAGATGAAGTATTGGAGAATGATGGAGGAAAACAAATGTATTCATTTACAGATGGATTTTCAGGATACCATCAGATAAGAATTCCAAAATAAGATCGATACAATACTACCTTTGCAACGGAGTGGGGATGCTACCAATACACGGTAATGCCATTTGGACTCAAGAATTCCTCCTATAATATTTTCTAGAATTGTAGTTCCTACATTTAATGATTTGATACAAAAATTTCTTGAAGTCTACTTTGACAACTAGACAATACCTGGTCATATAAAAGATCACATAGAAAGTCTTAGAATGATGCTCGAATGATGCTGCCAGTTCCAAATTTCCCTAAATTTGAGAAAGTGTATGTTTTTGTGCTCATTTTGGGGCTCTATAGGCCACAGGGTCTGTCATGACAGAATTTTGGTTGATCTAGCTAAAATAGCCATCATCCTTGATTTACCACCACCTACCATAGTTAAATAGTTAAGAGCAACACTAGTACATACAGGATACTAATTTTTTTTATCAACAGATATGCACAAGTGACTTCCCCGATGGAGAGATTGTTGAAAAAAGACACTAAATTTCAGTGGATAGATGAATGCCAATATATTCTAGATAAACTGAAAAACAACATGGTTGTTGCACCCATACTTGTATTTCTAGAATAGAAAAAAAAAATCATGTTCATATCAATGCATCCTATGTTGCGCTTGTATTGGTACTGACGCAACTAGGGGAAGGATAGATTGATATTCCAATTTATTTTTCTAGCATAAAGATATCAAATACAGAGAAGAATTACACTACAACAGAGAGAGAAGGACTTGCAATGGTTTATGCATTGCAAAAATTTAGAAATTACTTGTTAGGGGGATATTTCAAAACATACACTGACCATCTGCACTGAATTATTTGGTTAATAAGATAGTATTGGTGGGGAATATATGTCGGTGGCCTCTCCTCTTTGAGGAATTTGACTTTGAGATTACTGTCAAACCGAGCCGATTGAACTTTGGACCATACCACCTATCAAGAGTTGAGAGTGGAGAAGAACCTAGTAGTCTGGATGATAATCTTCCTGATGCACCATTGTTTACGATAACTTCTTTTTATGATCAATATGAAGATATCATACAGTTCCTAACTACGCATTTTATGCCAGCTGAATTTACAATAGCACAGAATAAATGATTAGTAACAGGAGTTTTAGATTTCCAATTGATTATTTCCCACTTGTATAAACTGGGCCATGAGGAGATACTTTGACGTTGTGTTTTGGAACATGAAAGACCTCTGATTTTAAGTGAAGCACATGCTAGTATTGCAGGGGGACACTATGCATGAAAGGAGACTATATGTAAGATATTACATGCATGGTTATGGTGGCCTACCATGCATGAAGACACTCGAGAAAACTGTCACAGTTGTGATGTCTGTCAAAGAATAGGAAATCCATCCCGAAGAGATGAAATGCCATTAATACCTCAACTCACATTACATGCATTTGATAAATGGGTTGTTGACTTTGTGGACCTATTAGTCCAGTAGGGAAGCACACAAGAGCAAGGTATATTGTCACTACTACTGACTATTTATCTATATGGGAAGAATTTGCACTAATCAAGGATTGTACTGCTATGAAAATAACGAAGTTATTGTTTGCAAATGTTGTAACAAGGTTCGGGTACCCAAAGATATTGATTAGGGATCAAGGTACGCACTTTTTTAATCAATTGATTGAATAACTAACTAAAGAATTTCAGATACAGCATAGAATATAAACTTTGTATCACCCATAATAAAATGGAGCGGTCGAAGCATTTAACAAGATTCTGGAAAACACGCTAACCAAATCCTACAATATGCTAAGGGATGATTGGGATTAGAATATTGATGTAGTACTATGGGCATATTGCACATGTATGAAGTTAAAAGGTCAAACACCATTCAAGTTAGTATATGGACAGGAACTTGTCATGCCTACCGAACATATTGTACTAAGTTTAATAGTGGAAACACTCATGAAAATGACATATGTTGATGCTATCGAAGAAATATTGCTTCAGCTAGTCCATTTGGAAGAAGAACGCTTCATTGTAGCATTTCACCAAAATGTAGAAAAACAAAGGCGAAAGGTATGGCATGATAGAAACATTAAGAAGAAGAAATTTTCAATTGGAGGCCTTATTCTTATTTATGACAAAAAAAATTTCAAGCACTGAGGAAAGCTAAAGACACGTTGGTTAGGACCATATGTGGCTAAGGAAATCACTAATGGAGGAGCAGTGAAATTGGAAAAATTAAATGGCACGGAGGTTAGAGGGATCATCAATGGGATCCAATTGAAGCCTTATTTTGATAACTGTGACTAGGTCATAGAACAAAAATAAATAAATAAAAGAGTGAAAAGGATGATGAGGAAGGATATGGCAAGAGAGAAGAAGTGCCCATCATAGGAAGTGCGGCGAGGAAAGTATGAAACTAAAACCAATTTGGTGTTGGCACATTTATTTAGCAGGCCTATTGAAGTGACACTTGTTAATTATTAGATCCGCATACACCAAGGGAATTCAAGTAGACATCAAGGGAATTCAAGGGTCACTTTCGCCATAAGTATCATGATGTCACAACAAAAAGGGGCGACGTAGTCGGCACCTTCACATAACCACTCAGACTGATAACCCATGTGATGGTTCATGTTGTCATTGTGCTACTCAATGATAGAGCATGTGAATACTTTATAGACTAACTGCTGGAATAAACCCTCTACTGTTGTCTGATTTCCAATCCCCCCCCCCATATATTGCCACAACGCATTTTTTTTGCAAGACTCAAAGTTGAAGAAGACTTGTGGAGAGGTATGGCTAACATAAATTTTAGTGCTACTGGCCCAGGGGACCCATCAGGGGAGCTATAAAAGCTGTTCTAAGTAAGGGAAATGATGTTGTATATGTTCTACCACAGTCTAGGATACATTTGTAGAATAAGCTAGTTCTAGGCCTCCTTGCAAAAATGTCTCAAACCAGTGTAGTAAGGATGACAACGAGGAAAGATTCTAATACCCGCAAGAAGAACATTGTCTTAAAAGAATTGAGAATGAATGTAGAAATGGTGTCTATAATTCAAATACCCAAGGAAATCCCACTGAAGCCTCCTGATGAGACTGTGGAATTAGTTTCCATGGTGCATAGTATCCATTGCTAGAACCCGCAGGTCTGAACAAATGTTTGGATAGCGGCAAGAAGAAACAAAGGCCAACGCCATCACCATCATCACTCTAAGCCACTGGAAACACAAGAGGTGACGACAATTTCAAGAAAAATTTCAACCGGAACACTCTAATGAGTGGAGGTAAAACATTGATAGGATGGAAGACCTCATCAGTAGTGAGGAAAATAAAGACACTAACCATATGCTAGATCAAGTGACTATTGCGATATCTAAGGCTTACCTAGATGTTGCGTACTCATTCAAGGATAATTTTGAGGAATATTCTAAAGGGAAGAAGGAAAAAATTGGGATGAGCCTAAGCTGAAGCTAGAAATGCAGATAAGAAAAAATCAACGATATTGATAAGTCTCACATCATTGTCCATGTTATTGCTTTGAAAAGTAACTACATCTGATAATTATGAATAATGACAGTAGTTGCAGAAGTTATAAAAAATACAGTAAGAAAACAACATAGAAGGAACATAAAGTCCATCATGTACATCAGAAGGTGCACTAAGTAGCTGCATCAATAGAAAAAGTCATGTTGGAAAACGCCAGTTCCGATCTGGTGCAGAAAATGTAGAAAAAAGAGGAAGAAGTGCATGCAGAGGAAGAGAAAGAGGTGAAAATCATAGAATATTTTTAGGACAAAATCAACACAAGTCAGTACATGGAGCAATATCTTCACATGGCTTGGGAGGATTCTCATGTGAGTGTTGGGGGCCTGTTGGGAATAGGGATAGTAGAGAAGAATTCATGCAGAATTCTGCCTAAGTATGGAGAAGAGTTAAAAGGGAAGAGGAAGGAGCTATGACTGAGGAATCAACATAAAGGATAAGGGAAAGGATGATGTGACATAGGAAGTAAAAGGGAAGAAGAAGAAGAGGAGAAGGCGCTAGAAGATGAAGATGCACTAGATAAGTAAGCCATGACAAAAGGATAGAATGTGACATGAGATGGTATGGCATAATACAAGCAGAAGCAAGCATACAAATAGCGTAACGGTCGAATAACGACACTAAGGAATAATGTTGAGAAAGTGACATGCCTTAATGAGCATGGGTATGAGCTCATATGTAGCCGATAGAAACCACACCCACAAAGTCATCTTTGTAAGCCAGGTCAATAGTGCCTCCTGTTATGTGTTGCTAGAATAGGAAAGACAACCTATTGGTTGGATATAGTAAGTCGGTTGAGATAGTGACATAAACGGAGTCTGTAATGATTCTGTATAGATTTTGTATCGAGTCGGTATTAAGTATATATCAAGCATGTATGGGAGATGTATCGAGTCTGTAATAGGGATATAAAAGAAGGAACCCAGGTTGTATGTGGGTTATATTATTGGTTGGACTCTTGGGAAGATGCTTGAGCTATACTGGAATTATACATTGGTGATTACAAATTGACAGATTAAGCTCTCAAGATAGAATCAGTAGGAATTGTTGGTTAATGGATTTGTATCATTGAGTGCATCAACATGATGGATCTTCAGCTGAATGCACAGATGAGTAGGGAAGGTTGAGTCGATCTAGGGTGTGTGCACATCGCTAGTAGAATTATAGTAGAAAGAGAAAAGAGAGAATATCAGAGAGCATGGGAGGGAGGAAGAGTCTATAAAGTTAGAGAAGAATATCTTGAGGAGAGTCTCCAACTTAGTGTACAGATGAAAGGTGCATCTATTTCCTCCTGCAAAATGAAGAGCATCTTGTGGTTTCCTCCCAGATGGGTTTCCACATTATATTCTGTATATATGTGTGAATGTTGAAAGTAGCTTGAATATATGTGTGATTATTGTAGTGAATGAATGATTGTAGATCTGTTTACAAATGAATAAATGTATGATGGCCGCATTGTATTACTGGATATGATTATGCTACATGCCTATTGTTTATTTAATTAAGTTGCATAAATATAGGTTGGATCACAACTTAGCTTCTGAAGTACAATGAATACAAGAAATCCACCCCCCCTTCTTCGAAATTCGTTGGAAGCCTTGGCATAGAGCCAAGGTACTAAAAAACCCTCCAACGCAACTGCGAAAACCTGGTTCTGGAAGTTACCCATAAAAGAGAGATATCTCAGGTGAGACGACATCTGTGTCATAGGTGTGGTCATCTGAGCTCTGCTTTGCTAGGATGATATCTCGAGCTTTGTTGTGCGGAGAAGAAGGGACTAAAACTGGGTCAAAATTCCTGGGAACACGGATAAAGAGACAGAAAATCCAACAAGCTTCAACAATGGAATTAAATGGAGTTAAGTTTCCACCTATAAATAACCACTTATTACACCAAAGGAGTAATATTGTTTTAGTCTTATCTAAGGGCCATGCCTATTCCCTTCTTTGCTAATAATTTGGTTTTAATAAAAGTCCCAAATACTTGAGACCAATCAAAATAATGACTAAGGGGATATATAACTTCGAGCATATCTAATCAATAGAGTTTCAATCTATATTCATGAAAGAAACTGTATATTTCCTAAAATTAAAACACATAGTTGTAGCTTCAACAAACTATGTTAGATGGCTTAAAATAACTTCAACTTCCTTTCTTGACCGATTTGAAAAACACAGGATGTCATCAATGAAAAAGTATATTAGTAACATAAATAGGTCCTCTAATGTAAATACCTTTGAAGGTTCTTGAATCCTTTGCATGATGAAAGAGTTTACCTAATCCCTCGACTACTAGGATAAAACAAAGAGAGGATATAAGGAAGCCATGTCTTAGGCCCCTCCTAGGTCTGAAAAATTGAGGTTGAACCATTGACCAAGAATACAAAATAATTTTTCTAAACACATGAGAGGATCTAGTTTACCACTTGCAAATGGAGACCAATTTGTAACATAACTAGATGAAAAAAAACTAGTTCACTCTCTCGTATGTGTTTGATAAGTTGACTTTGATAATAATAATAGGAATATTCTCCATCTTGGATGAATGTAATACTTCCTAGGCTATAATGGTGGAATCATGGATTTGTTTGCCTTATAAAAAGGAAAATTATTCTTGTGGAATAGAACTAGAAAGGAGACCCCTTAATATTCTAGTGATTCCTTTTGCTACCAATTTATATATGCAATTGCATAGGGGTATTGGTATAAAAATCCTATAGTCTTCCTTCCCTATATAATTTTGGAAAAAATACAGATGAAATTCACATCAAAAGAAACCAATATTCTACCATTAACTCTTGACACTACTACCACTGTAAGGATATCTTGTTCAAACAACTCCAAAAATTAGAAAATAAATCCACTAGCCATCCATTAGCCCAATGACTTTTATCACTTGTATTGCTTGTATATCTTCCTTGAGTTATTCTAGAGATACGTCCTCCAAAATTTTTGTGCTATGATCCTCATTTACATAAGATGGATAGTTTGGAATCACTCTCATCATCTGAGCCATAAAAAATATACTATCTCTTAAAATATATTACTAAAGTGATTAGCTCCTAGATAAACCATGTTCCAAAAATCAGTAACCTGCCCACCATAATCATCCTACAAATGCCACATGGAATTGACATTTTCCTATGCTTAGCAAGATTGTGAAAAAAATTGTATTCTCATCACCATTTTAAATCCATATGGATCTATTTTTTAATATGCAAGTGGAGTCATAGAACAATCCAAAAATTTTCTCCACATTTTCCAAAAGGTCTTTCTAAGTCTTTATTCTTTCCATGGATGAGGAAATGTAGTTGGATTCAACAGTTTTAAGGTTATTTAGGATGGTATATAAACTGCTTCTTTTATAGTTCCATTATAGGGAACCCACTTATTTCTCACCAGGAACCCACTTATATCTCACCATCGTTTTTTAGTCTTGATATTCTAACCAGGTAGCATTGAATTTAAAAGAATTAGGGGGTTTATAAAACCAAGAATTAATCTTAAATAGAACTAGAAAGTGATATGATTCCCCTGCAGACACCACCAACTATTTGATGCAGGCTCCCAGTGCCTGAAGAATACCATCATTGATGAGAAATACGTCCAACTTATTTGCAATAATATCTGTACTCTTCCTCATATTCCTTGAGGTGGACCTTATCTTTGTAGGAAGAATATCATATAATTTTTTTCATCCAATTCTCTGATAAAGTAATTAGACAACGAATATTTGTGGGTAGAAGGACCCCAAATATCAACATCATCTAGAGTAAAATTGGGATCCCGTCCAAGGATCACCCTATCATAAGAAAGCATGTATAAATGAAACAAGTGATCCAAAAAGATTGTTCTTTAGTGATATGGACCATATGTATTTAAAAGAGAGAAGGCCAATCCCACCCTCCTAGAAAAAAGAGTTGTTCCTGGGCATGAAACAAACTCCCAACTATTAATATAGGGAAAGAAATTGGTTTTCCAACTAGTAATTAAACCACCAGATCTTCCATTTGCATCAATATAGACAAAATCCCATCTAGGTAAGATAATATTTAAATCAACCGCAATAGCATCCCTGGTCACTATTGTTTCCTGAAGGAAAATAAAATATCAAGTTATAATTCTCCACCAATATTCTTATATCTAATTTTTTGGATGGAATCCCTAACCCTTAAAAGGTAAAAGGACATAATCAACATGGGGAAACCACACATGGATTACTTTCTATAAGAGTCCCAATGATATATTTTTGTCTCTAAGCTTCGGTATCAAGTAACGCTTATTCCCAAGTAGAGGCAAGATTTGATTTCCCACCCCTCCCTCCAAGGAAAGATTGACCAAAAACCTAGTAAATAAGTCTTCCATGACAATCCCCTGAAGATGGGTTGTCTTTCCTCCTTGTCCTGAAAATATACCTTTCCCCACAAAAGAAGAAATAATTATTGCAACCCTTTTCTGAGAACAACCATCACCTATGAAAACAAAAATAGCTTCAGGGGAAAGATAAGGAGACAAAGGTGGGACCAGTCTTGTAGGGATAGGATAAACATCCATAGTAGAATCATCTATAATGGAGTTAAGAACATTCTTAAAAAACAGTTGCTTGAAAAACACTAAAGCATGCAAAATATCTGCAAATTTTGGCTCCTTATTCGAGAGGAGGGAGTCCATTGACCAATCATCCTATGTGATAAAACCACTCTCTCCAAGGGGAGCATAGGCTTCCCAAAAGAAAAAAAAACTGAAATTTGACAAGGGTTCCAAGAGGAGAATAAAATATAAGAATAATTAGCCATCTCAAGAATGAATGGAGAAAAAGGTGGATTACTTCCCATAAGTAACCCCGAAGGGATAGATGAATGACGAGAATCATAGGGATAAGAGTCAAGTGCAAGAAACCAAGGAGAGGGAAAGTTATAGGGAGATCCATGTGCATCAAAAAAAAAAAAAAAACATCCTTACCACCAAGAATAAAATCACAGCCAACACAACTGAAATTGGGAAATGATCTAAGGTAAAAATTGGGGTGAAGAACACGAGAAGGGAGCCACTACGATATCAAATAAGAACCATTCCTACTGTCACTACTACTGACTGAGTACAACATATTCAATGATATGTTAGGCATGCCAAATGTAAGTGGCTTCAAAGAAAAGAGAGTCGCTTTAGCATCACTAATCAACAATCCTAAAGAAAAGTTGGACACATGATTCAATGGCCAAGTAAAATAAAAAGGATTTTGTTGGAAGGCAGTTTTGAGGATAATTAGTTGTTGCGCAACACCGTGGATGATGCACAAGGTCAAAGTTGATGCGAAAGGAGAAGTATGGAGGGTAATTCAGATTGGTCATATTTTGGAGATTTTGTTCATTACTTTGTAGTTTTTAGTCCAAGTAGTTAGGAAGTTGATCTAAGTGGACCATGTTGTAAAAGGAGCAAGCCTATATATAGATCTAGGATTATAATGTTGAAGGACCATGATATGTGATAGGGATGAATATCTTATGTTGAATGCTATGTGGAATACTATCATCATTTTCATGTACTAGAAGTCTTTGATCTGTCTTTGGGTGCGAGATATGAATTATGGAACTATTTTGAGAACCTATGTTTTGATGCGAAGTAATATTATATGAAGGATATTTGATGGAAACACTGTCTTTTACATATTTATGTTTTCCTGTTTTCCTATGATATGATGCGAATGTATTGATTCTACAGTATGATGTTTCTTTCTGAATGATGTGATGTTTTATTTTTTTAAGTTATGTTATTATGGTCGATCTTTTCATAAGTAATTACCTTGCTACGATCTAAATGTTTTACTGTGTTCCTATGATTGATGATATGGATCTATGATCAATGAACCAATGCTTAGATATGTGAAGTAATGATTTGATAGTTTAAAAATATATGTGCAAACCCTCCTTATTACTGTGGAAATGTGGTTTTGATAGTTCTCACTGGAAACCTCGGTTGAGAGCTCATCTGCTTCGCAAGTGTTGTTGGATAGGATAAAATCTGTATAGGCCGGTGCTCAACGAGATCGCTGAGTTAAGGGTGTCGACAGAGAGTGAATCCTTGTCTACATATCTGTGTCAACAAATGGTTTTATTGTTGGGGACATAGTACACTGAGAAGGAGTTCATGTTGTGGAATCCGACAAGACCAAAGATTCAAGATTCGTTCGACTAGAAGGCTCAGGAATTCGCGGCAGAGGAGAATCAGAACCATGGATTGAAAACATAAAAGTGGCTGGGAAGGTACCTATATTTTGTATTCTCATCATAAATCCCCATGGGAACAGGACCAAGGATCCTGAACAATACTGGTTTATGTGAAAAGCAGTTTGGACTGTGAAGCAAGAACATGATGATGATGTTAAGAAAGGTCAGTCGACGACAACCTTTCAGGGTTGTGCAATGGATTGGTACATGAAGTTTGTGCAAGTTCTAGCAAGAAACCCAACGAATACTTTGGAAGAGATCAGAAAGCATTGGTTGAGGATTTCAAAAATCCTAAGTCTAAGGCACAATATATCACAGAGTTAAAGGATATCAAGCAATACCATAATGAATCTATCTCGGACTTTGATCAAAGATTCAATATGTTGATGGCGAGAATCATATTTGGAATGGGTGATGTACAAAAAAAGGAATGGTTCATTGCAATGTTAGTACTGCATATCAGGATTCCCTTGATGCAACAAAATATTGCGACATAGAGCGAGGCTTTGGAGATCGCAATGAAGCTGGAAGCTTCAACTATTGGCGAGACTAGAGTCTGCATGAATCAAAATCAAATGCAACTACAAAACCTGATGATCCAATTGCAAGATATTAAGAAAGGAAGAGAGCATCACGAAGAAATATGGTGTACTAAATGTCATGTGGAAGGACATCATAAGGATCAATGCCCAGATTTTAGAAATTATCTACTGTTGGGAGCTCCAAATCCATTGATTCATGGTGTTATGCCATGGTGCCATGTCTATTAAGTTCATGGAAATTGACATGAAGATTGTTTGTTTATGCAAAAGATGGTCTCAAAGCTGATGAATTTGTACTACACATTTTGTAGATCTCTTGGGCATGAATATAAGGAATTTTGAGAATGTGATTTTCTCTGGGTGAGGACAATGGATGCATATTATGCAAAGGGATAGGACCATCGACCAGCAGAGAGAATTCCACCATACCAGCCACCACAGGTAGTACATCCACCACTACAACCACAGTTTGTACCATAGTCAAAGCGCAGCTGCAGTTTCTGCCATAACCATAGTTTTCTTCACCACCGCCAGAGTACAATCAAATGTACTATGCTCTGCAACAACTATAGTATAATCAAGAGCAATATACTCAACCACAATATGCACAAACACAACCGAATCACCCACCACAACAACAATTTAACTAACCAAAGTATCAGCAGCAAATAAGAATTTGAGGAGGACAAGCATGAGGTTTTGGTTGAGGAGGAGGATGAGGTCGTGGATCTGTACAATTTAACAATTGTGGTGTATTGGGGAATTATCAAAGAGATTGTTTGAACCTACAAGAGAAATGTACTTATTGTATTGCTGCAGATCACATAGTTGAAGACTGTCCACAATTGATTGTGAAGTGGCAAGCAATGAATGCTCCATCACTTCAAAACCAAAACCACAATATAAATGTGAATCAGAATGTGAACCACCTAGGGAATCTACCGCCAAACCAGAACCAAGTACCAATATTTGCAAAGATCTCAACAGAACCTAGAGTTCAGGCTGTTGATGTTGTTTTCATTAGTCGTGGAGGTGCAATGATGGGAAATGATGGTTTGATTCCACAAGTTTGGTTGGCTAGAAAGAAGAAGGTGCAATTTGATGTCGACACTGAGAGGGACACATTCTTTTGAAGTGCGTGATGCAATAACAAGAGATACCGGTAAGTTGCATATTTATGAAATGCCACCTATTTTTTATTCAACTTTAGTAGAAGGACCATTGCAGTAGCATGGTACCTTGGAAAAATTCTTTGAAAGTTATATGTCATTAAAAAAGATGCTGATGTGCTTACCTAGATTGCAATTCTGTTGCATTGACTAGAGAAGGGGTGGAGGGAGTCTTCTGTGAAATCTCTACACAAAAAGAAAAATGGGAAAGAAAGGATAATGAATATTGTTGGAGGAGCAAGTTGGTATGCCGACTTGGATGATAGCCGACTTAGTCGATTAGCCGACTAAGTCAATCAGCCAACTAATGAGAGATTAGGTTGACCACCTAAGGTCGTGTCGGTTGAGTGAACCGACAAGTAGTTATTTGTAACTGTTTGTAATTCATATATATTAGACTGTTGAGCAAGATGAGAACTCAGTTCAGTTCTCTGTATTGTATGGACCCTCTCATGTTAATATAATCTATTATTCTCTCTACGTGTTCTTATCTCTTGTCTCTATTATGTATGTATGTTTTAGTATGTATTATTGGTAACCTTATGTGATCTGTGAGATACAACATTGGTTCCGTTTCCAGTAGTACATGTCTGAGATGTATGCAAGCAGATGATATTAGAACAAGAGATTAAGGACTGGTGGGAGCGCAAAGTAGCAAATTATTTGCAGAATTACACACAAAGAAATAGATTCATGATTGCACAAGCAAAAGAAAGATTCTTTACGAAGACACATGATAAGTTTGTAGAATCAGTGCGCCAGCTGCTGAAGAAACTCCTGGATGAAAAAGCCCAAAGGAACTAAAGATCAATAGTTACTAGAAAAAATGATTCAAGGGGGAAGAACAAACTTGCCAGAGCGGTTTGAAAAGATTGTCGATGAATTCTGTGAGGAGAAAGATGTAGAAGAAAGGACTTCGATGGAAACCATCAAAAAGAAATTCTACACAGATCTCACCAAGCAATTTTTGTGTTCCTTACCGACCTTGTTGTTTAAGTTCCTGATCAAGAAAGGAGTGGATCATATTGTCAAACCTCGTCCATCACTTCATGAACCACCATTAAACCCTAACTGGGCGAAAAAACAAAAGAGGTGGGAAACATTCATTGCCGAAAGGGAGTGGGAATACTTCCTAAGCAAGTATATAGAAATATTTGGGATTTCTAAAGCATCGGGTAGGCTATGGGGGGCTAGTTGGTCTTATGTCGGGATAAAGTGGAGTGGATTCTAGTCGACTAAGGAAGATACCAATCACCAGTAATGAGAAGTCAGCCTAAAAAGGAAATCAAGAGGACATTGTCACACAAAAGTATGACAGACTTCCAGAAAATACAGAGGGAGAAGAGGCTACAAAGAAGGGAAGAAAGAAGAGAAAGGGCCTTAGCGTTGCAGAGAGGAATGAGTACTAGGGTGACCAACCAGGAAAGAGATCTGCTGGAGTCGGGTCATGACCGACAAGAAGAAGGTGTGGAAGAAGAGGCATCCCCTATGGAAGAAGAATTGTGGATAGAGCAGTGAGAATCTCTCCAATTAGAAGTTCCCCGGGAAGTAAAACCTCTATCTCTGAAAAATCCACGTACCTGGATACAAGCCATTGTCGAAGAGGACCTCAGACTAGGAGCTGCTGACTTTGGTATATGGACCTGACTAGATGACGAGACATACACTAGTAGACATTTAATTATATGTTGACCAAAAGAAGGAAATTGGGTTACACTTCAAGAGGTACCCTCCAACTGAAGTATCCACTTACTTTAACCGACACATGAAGGAGCACCCCCCCTACCAAATACAATTTTGGAGGACACAAAACATTCAGAACTGTGGACAAATAATTGCAGTTGGACATCGAAAGAATAAGTCGACACTAACCAACTGCTGGTTGAAGAGGAAACAACAAATAAAAAAATCGATGTGAACAAGAGTTCCATTGACGATAGTTTCGCAGAGAGGAATAAGCAAATAACCCCACCACCCCCACCACCACCTCCACCGCAACCATTAGCGAAAACATCATCCACTTCTGGACCCTCTGCATCCAACCAACTAGAGGCACAACCAGATGCAGTAGTCATCCCACCACCCCAACTAGAAATACCATCCATCACTACTGCCCCACAAATAGAAAATCTAGTTTTGACTCTCACAGGTACATGGGTGCCACAACAAACAGAGCCACACAAGCACAAGAAGAAGAAGGAGAAAAATAAGAAGGATCATCATGAACAGATGACAATGGTCCACATCAGTCAATTTGGGTCGAACACTGTGGTTGATGCAACCAAGTTGAGAGATGCAGAGCTAGGACAACTCCTGGAGACCCTAGCAGTAGAAACAAAGACAAGGAGCTAGCAGAGACGTAAGGATCTCGACAACAATGAAAAAGAACAAGTCAAGTTCCTCAATAAATGCAGAAACCTTGTACAATCGGTAATACCAGGACCAATAGAGGTCGACATCAGAAAACCACTAGAAAGAGCTTATCAGCTATTTGAGAGCGTGGTGTCGGGGCTACAGGCACAAATTCAGGACACAAAAGAGGAGTATAAAGAAGAAACTGTTTGACTATTGATGGAGTAGCACACAGCCTTTTCAGAAGCATACAAGGTGTTGCAAGATCACATGGAAGAGTCCGTCATCATAGAAGAAATACTGCGATACTGGCCTGCTTACTACGGGTGAGTCTATCAGCAAACCAGGCAGACCGGACAGGAGATCCAAGTGCTTGAGAAAAGGAAAAGCACTGACGCAACACTTAGAAGCACAATTGAATATCAAATAGTGCTTGAAATAGCCAAATTGCATAAGCTCCAGTGAGAAGCACATCATTGGGTGCAACAAGCCATTCCAAACCTGGAAAAAGTAGACATCATCTACCCATAGATGAAAAGACTACTGGAGATAGTAGAGGAAAAGGACTAGCTTATGGGTCTTTACATGGAAAAAATAGTGGAAGTTTCCATACCAGAGAAAATGTCGATCTTATCAAGTCTGACTACACTAACCATCGACATACAGAAAATATTGAAGAGTTGGATGGATTTCCAACATCAGCTGGCAGTGACAGCTGAAGCAATTGTCGAAGTCTGTGTACAGACAAGACCGACCATCATACCTCATAGCCCATGAATATCAAGCACAAGAATGACTACTTAGATAGATAGAGAAATTTTGGTACCTCCCTATTTATTTGGGACGAAGAAACGTTTTGTTCATGGGGGAGATGTTGGAGGAGCAAGTCGGTATGCCAACTTGGATGATATCCTACTTAGTCGATTAGCTGACTAAGTCGGTCAACCGACTAATGAGAGATTAGGTTGGCCACCTAAGGTCGTGTGGGTTGAGTGAACCGATAGGTAGTTATTTGTAACTGTTTGTAATTCATATATATTAGGCTGTTGAGCTAGATGAGAACACAGTTTTGTTATTTGTATTGTATGGACGTTCTCATGTTAATATAATATGTTATTCTCTCTGCTTGTTCTTATCTCTTGTCTCTGTTATGTATGCATGTTTTAGTATGTATTATTGGTAACCTTATGTGATCTGTGAGATACAAAAAATATCCATATTGGGGATTACGAGGTAGACTCAGTTATCTTGAATCTAGTTTCATATGCCAACATTCTGACAAATCAGACATGGCAAAAGATGGGGAACCCACAAGTGGTTTGGTGCATTGTGCAGCTGCGACTAGATAACCAGGCCAGAGTGACATGGATTGGGTGAGTTCTAAATCTAGTAGTGGAATTTAAAGGAATGAGGGCTTATGCAGACTTCGATGTTATCGAAATTTTTTATTGCAGAAGCTCATATCCCGCATTGCTAGGGATTATATGGGCTGATGAAAACTTTGTGGTGATTAATTTTAAGAATCATGTGATGAATTTTGAGAACCGTGATATCCGAGTGATAGCCCCAATGGATCCAAATGAAGGAAGAAGGTATGTTTAACTAGTTAAGGAAGAAGTTGTAGGGGAATGGGATCATGCGTACAACATATCATAAGACTATATCCACCCTACTACTGACGGAGAGCTTCAAAATGGTGAAGCTCTAGCTCTGCATCTTCGAATTCTAATGATCCCTTGGAGAATTGGAAAAAACAAATGCGTGAGGTATCGATTTGGAAGTGTGGCATAATCATTGAGTTGCTTTGACGAGTCACAAAAGAGATTGTTTAGTTACCAACCTATGAGGACTTCTTGATTTATCTGAATTTCTTGTTGAATTTGTAGATAAGGTTTCAGAACCACAGATATTGTTGGCATTGGATGAAGCATTGAAGGATACCGCAACACATTGGTAGGAAACAAACAAGAATTTGATCAGTGGTTGTTCACTGTGTTGCAGGTTGATGGAAGTTCGCTTCGGTGAAGCGGAACAATACTAGAAGAGAGGTATGATAGGTGGAATGATCCCAGTAAGCATCTGATTCCATTCCAGTTCATGTGGGTTTCGTGAACAAAGGATGAGTTGGTACATGCTTTTGTACACATGTTGGATGCAATGTCACAATAGTGGTACGTATCAGTTGAGCTTCACAGAGAGATAGCAAAATGGGAGGAGTTGTCGATCTATTTTAGTCACACATTTAGTTTTGTGGATGCTAATCTAGTCATTCATAGCACACTGTAGTATATCCGTAAAATTTCTCTGAAGGTAGTTCCAATCGCATATCATGTGGACCTGCATGAAGCACCAATTATGTAGTTGATGATGGAATTCTACAATGTAACAATAGGTAATGCAGATGAAGATGACCCAAGGAACGTCAATATTCCAGAATCCAAACGAAGTCGGGATATAGCAGCACCAGAGATATGGATGAACAAATTTTACCAGCCATTGAAGATTCATAAGGTCAACATTGGGACAAAGGAGGAACCCAAGTTCATGAATATTAGAGATTACTGGGATGAAGAAACCATGGCGAATATCACTAATTTTCTATATGAGTTTCAAGACTTGTTTTCGATGAAGTTTTCTGAAATCAGGGGGATATTAGGAGATTTGGGAGAAATGAAAATCCCACTAAATCCATATGTGAATCCTGTGAAGCAACGGCTGTATCTCCTAAATCCACGATACAAGGAACGAGTTTAGGTTGAGATGGACATAATGTTGGACGCTAAAATCATATAAGCATTTGAATAATCTGAGTGGATTAGTCCTATGGTTGTGCAAGATGAGAAGCCGTGCGAGGTAAGACTATATTTTCTTCTTAGGAAGCTAAATGACTCATTCCTTCATGATTCGTTTCCAACACCATTCACTTACAAAGTATTGGAAGCAATGGGTAGTTAGGAAGTCTATTCATTCACATATGGATTTTCTGTATATCATCAGATCAATATTGTGAAAGAGGGTTGGCATAATGAAACATTTGTGATTGAATGGGGATGTTATCAGTACACCGGTGATGCCATTTGGACTAAAGAATGCTCCTGAGATATTCTACAAGATTGTAGTCACTGCATTCAAGGATTTTATACAGAATGTTTTGGCGGTGTAAATGGATGACTAGATGGTTTACGATATGGTGAAGGATCATCTTGCAAATATGTGATTGATTTTGGAGTGGTGTCGACAACATCACATTTCCCTAAATTTAAAGAAGTGCATATTTTGTGCGCCATTCGGGATGTTGCTAGGACACATTTTCTTTAAGGAAGGATTACTGGTTGATACAACCAAGATTGTGTTGATTCTTAACTTGCTACAACATACGAATGTGAAACATCTTAGAGTGACATTAGGCCATACAAGATATTATCACAAGTTCATCAAGGGGTCTACCATGGTAAAAAAACCTATGGAAAAGTTGATGAAGAAGGATGCGCAGTTTGAATGGAGTCACAAATGTTAGGGATGTTTCAACACACTAAATATGAAGATGATTACATTGCCAATATTGGTTTTTCCAAATTTAACGAAGGAATTCCATGTTCATGTTGATGCATCATCAACCGCACTATGAGTGGTATTGGCACAACTAGGCGAATGGGATATTGATCACCTGATTGCTTTCTCTAGTCGAAAGCTATCATCCGTGGAGAAGAACTATACCATGACAAAAAGATCAGGATTGGAAATGGTCTATGCATTGCTGAAGTTTCGACACTATCTATTGGGATTTCATTTCAAGATGTTTACTGATCACTTTGCATTGAAATACCTAGTGAATAAGACTATGTTGTGTGGGACGATATGTCATTGGCTACTCCTCTTCCAAGGGTTTGATTTCAATATCATTGTGAAGCAAAGTCACTTAAAGGAAGTACTTGACCATTTGTCGTGAATTGAGACAGGTGAAGAACCGACGAACATTGAAGATGGGTTACTCGATGCACAACTATTCAAGGTTGGAATGGTTGACGATTACTATGAGAAAATAGTTCATTTTTTTGCGACAGGAACAACACCAGAAGGGATCACTACAAATCAAAAGAATCATTTGGTTGTTTTCCCTGTGGATTTTCAGTTGATTGCGGGAGAAATATATAAGATGGGACCTGATGATATCTTACAATGATGTGTCCTACCACATGAACAGGAAAGGGTCTTGGTAAAAGCACATTCAAGAGTTGTTGATGGACACTACGGAGGCCATGCTACTTCCAGGAAGGTACTTCACACAGGACTATGGTGACCAACTCTCAATGAGGATGTGATAAACTATGCATGAACTTGAGATGTTTGTCAAAGAAATGGGAAGCCATCAGGGAGGGATGAGATTCCGTTAGTACCTCGGGTGATGCTGCATCCATTTGATAAATGGGAAGTGGATTTTGTGGGACCAATCAACCCACCAGGAAAGAGAACTAGTGCATGATATATAATCACAACAACATATCATTTGACAAGGTAGGGGGAAGCCACACCGGTAGTATATTTCACTGTAGCGACGACAACAAGGTTTATCTTTGACAATGTTGTCACTCGTTTTGGTTGTTGAAAAATCTTGATGAGCGATCAAGGGACTTACTTCATCAATCGCACGATTAATGTGCTAAAAGAGGAATTTCATATACAATATAAAAAGAGTCCTCCTTATCATCCAAAAGCTAATGGGAGATTTGAAGAACTCAATAAGGTGTTGGATCATGCACTCACAAATATTTGCAACACAAACCGTGATGACTAGATTTGAAGATTCCAATTGTATTATGGACTTATCACACTACTTGAAAAAGGTTAACAGAGCATACAATGTTAAATTTGGTGTATGGGTAGGAGGAATTCATGCCAATGGACTATATTTCTTTGAGTTTGTACATTGCTACAACGATAGGGATGGATGAAAAAGGATCATTGGAAGAATGCCTCGCTTAGTTGGTCCAGCTAGAGTAAGACCACTTTGTCACAATATTTCATCAACGCATTGAGAAGGACTGATAGAAAGCATGGCACAAACACCACATCAAGAACAAGCACTTTCAACAAGGAGACCTGGTGCTGCTATATGACACTAATTTTGCTAAACATCCCAGTAAGTTGAAAATGCATTGGCTGAGTCCTTATGTTACCAATTTCATTACTGATGGAGACGCAATATAGTTGCAATAGTTATATGATGTGATGTTTCCTAAGTTAGTGAATGGCAGCTAGCTGAAGCCCTACAAGACAGTCCTAGTGCTACGCGATGCTTGAGGCATTGCGCAGATGGAAAAAAAAACTTTGTTTTTGCATTAGGTGGTAATGAGGAGGTTGGCACACTAGGAGAAAGTGGCAGCGCAAGAAGAAGTGTGGACATCACAGTTAGGGATAAATGTTGCGATGTTTGGATGGTCGTGATAGAGTCAAATCAATAGTAAATGCAACAGTTAAACCAGTTATCTAGCTACATTGTTGGACAAAACGTGCATTAATGGTGGATCTAACCATTAGATCGAGAGGATCGGCGATGGATTTGGATGATGAATGCATATTTGGTCGAACTGATTTGGAAATATTTCACATGGTTGATCCCGTGCTATAAGAATGGGTGGGGTGTGGATTGGAATCACCATTGTGAAGTGTGATATTGAGTTGCAGAGCGTGAGTTCAAATTGAGTTGCAGAGACTAAGTTGCATAGTTGAGTAAGGATTGAATTAGAGGGTAGTATCACTGAGTAGTGGAGAGGAATGCAGTGGGTAGTGCCAAAAGAAATTTCCAGTGGGAGTGATCGGGATTCACCATTCATAGATGTGCCGATTGAGGAAGAAGTTGCAAGTATGCCGGTGGGCGATTCAGCTGTCATATGGAAGGTGAGAGGGGCCAGTCGCCCCAAGTCTCTCATGCAAAAAAAGACAAGCATGAGGATTTTGACCTAAGCGGAGGAGGAAGCATATGAGACCTCCATGGTTAGGGTAGGGGTGATTGCAACAAAAATCCCTGGTTTTGTTCCGCTGTGCAAACCTGGTACTAAGGATTAGAAGCCCATGAAGAATAAAAATATCATGTCAAGATGCCCGCGATTCCGAAAGAAATGAAATGAACATTAAATTGCACCTTTCTTAGTCAAAATGAAATATGAGGACCATTATTTGTTGGAATTCACTAACTATACTGTAGAAACATCCAAGAAAAGGACAGGGAAAGAAGGTGATCCCATGGTGCGCACCCCACAACAGGGGGCGTTGGGTTTGGAAAATTTAGGGGTTTTAGGCCTGATTCATATGCCCCATTTTGGTCAATTGATAAAGGAAAATTTATGCACCAAGAAACTATTGGCATGCTTCCATGGATGATACCTGTGGCTAGACTAGCTGGTGCTAGTCACAGTATCTTTGATCTCATAGATTACGGGGTTACCCAAGCAGGGCCCGACCCGTCGCACTACTTCCATGGAAAAGACAACAACAAGCGGTTGGCCTCCAAGCTTAAGAATAAGTATGACTTGGAGCACGATGGCTGTGCATATGTTGTGGATAACATCAATGACAATCTTGTGTGTATTGTAGCCAAGATTCTTTTGAGCAAGGTAGTGAAAAGTAATTGACCAAACCAATGCACCTCAAGGGTGGTTGCATGTGCTAAACAGTACACTGCAGGCATACAAATGAACTAGTCTCTCTTTTTGTTGAACCAGTTTACGGAGGATGCTATGATTGTGTAGGAGGGGAAGTGATCATTCACCTATAATTGGCTCTTGATACTAATTGTGTTATCCGTGTGGATGGAGCCCACAAACTACTAAGAAATGGAAGTTCCAGTCACCCATGTTTGCAAGGGCGCAAGATACAAGAACCTATGTGTTGCAGCTGCAACTGTTTTCCCCAAATTTTTCAAATTTTAGACCCCCTTATGATTTTTAACGTCGCCTTAAATCGTTTGAATCCATGAACTCTTTTGTCGTGCTTTAATCTCGGACTATTTTTGAGGTTAACTCTCTTCCTGTTGTAAAAAAATGCTTATGTTTGAAGCTGTCGTGGGTCACGGAGTTTGGAGTTTGTTTTGTTACCCTTAAAGCTGCATTTTCTTCTCAGGAACTTAGTTCCTGTGCTAACCACGGTTTTGGAAGTTGTTTAAACAACTTATTGGCAACATGTTCCTTTAGGGAGCTGTCGTTGCGGAAATCGAATGATGACCTTAACTTTTGTTATCACATCATGTTTTTGGCTTGTTCACATTATCGGGGGAGTTAGTCTATCTATCTTCTGCCCTTGTGGCTTTCAAACAAACTAAATGTCTGACATACCACTACTCCTCCCATCGATGCTTTATCGGATCTTCGTCACTTTGTGTTGGATCGAAGATCATAGCCTTTCTTCTTCTGCCCTTGCAGTTGTGTAACACACTTATCTTCTGAAGTCAATGTCTTTCTGATTGCCGACTAGAAGCTTGTCCACCCAAAATTTAGGTCATAGCCCTTCTGACTCCGATAGGCTTAACGGTCTCGCGGTTCCCGTCGCCTGTTAAGACCTGCTTATGCAGTTGTAAATGAGACTACTCGACCGATGTTTAGTGTTTTAAGCCACCGATGAGTTTTCTCTTTCCATCGTTGGTGAGTTTTTCAAACCCATGTGTGGGCAAGATAGTGGTGCCGGCACTTGTTAAGGTTCTCATAACAGTAATGCAGTACATGGCCTCTCTTGATGATTAATCGTTTTGGTTGATGTAATTTGATGTTATTGAAAATGCAGTCCCAATGAATGATAAATGTTGATTAATTGCAGATGGATTCAAGAAAATTTTACAAATGATTACTGCTAGAAGGCATAGCTGGAGAAGAAGTAGCAAAAATTTTGGCTAGACCATGTTAAGCCCATACTAAAATCAACGAGACCTCAAGGAGGGCGAATAAAAGACAAATCAGAATGGATGATGACAAAATCCTAGGTTTGGGAAAGATTCGTCAGTTACTGAGTATATCTTGTTTTATAAGTTAAAATTGGAGAACGTAACGCATGGAGTGGACCATGAGCGCTCACGAAAAAGACAAAAAGATGATCTTCGATGGTTTCAGGGAGCCCAAAGGTCACATGATTGGGGGCAGCCCAAACGGTTGGATAATTTGGTTTAAATATAGGACAATTAGAGTTTACAGGGGCTTTTTCCCTGGAAAAACTTGTGAACTATTGTTTGTAAGAGGAACTATTTCGTTTTACAACCAGCAATTACAAATTTTGCCTGTTGGAGAAGGTGATATGTGGAATGTTTCAATGTGATTAAATGAGCAATGTTGAATGGGAACTATTTCGTTTTCGAATGTGTTTCATTAACTGTGAGAGCGTTCTAACTTTCTGAACCTATGTTCTTGCCTAAACGTTCTCTAGTATATTATGTGATGTTTTCCACTATGAGTAATGGGATTTTTAACTATTGATGAGATATATTATCATGTATAATTTTATTCATGTTTATATGTTTTGGTTATAAGAACAACTATCTGTGATTTGCCATAACACGTAGACAGTATTGCATTACTCATCAATTAATATCTAGCTCTCTAGAGATAGCTTAGTTAGTGTTTATTTTCTAGAAATATATGTGATTTAGATGCTTGGGAGTTTAAGACGAGAGGTAAGAACCTATGCATCACAATGTGAATACTCCATGCATTCTTTATTACTTTGCATGTTAGGTAGGCACTTGCATATCATATTTTAAGTCAAAAATACAAAAATATACATGGTGGATCGGGCCACAACTGGTAAAACCTTTATTTTTGTTACTTGACCTATGGTAGCTGGACCGCAAATCGGACGGATTCCCTACACCAAATAGCCACGGGCTAATTGGGAACGTTGATTGGGGAGAATCCCTTGCTGTTGCCACCTGCGAATTTCCAGGCCTCAACACTATGGCATCTCAATGAAGAAGATAAGATGAAGTTCCACGCCATACAATTTTGGTTGTATTGGGACACATTATAGGTTGCAGCCATGAAGGTTACACGACTGATAGAGGAGGTACTAACAAAGTATCGATGAGTCATAAGATTCTCCATTGGCCCACATGCCATACATGTGTAGGCATGGTAGGACCCTGAGAGACAATGGTTACTAACACAGTATAAGCTAATAGAGGATGAGCTGGATGCTATAGTCATCAAGTGACATACGGACTAGGAAGCACTGGTAAATCTAGGGGAGATATGAGATGACGAGGTGGGTGCTCCAGTAAATGCACTAGTGGATTAAGCACTGATACATGATAGTGATTGAGAGTCAAGAGAGGAATCATTAAGGACCCCAACTAATTTAGAGGCAGAAATCATCTATTAGGAGACTATAACAAAGAGGAGACAAGAGCACAAAGAAGCCAATGGCACAACACCAATGGAAGATATGCAAGTAGACCACATTGTGGCAGCCATTACAGCGGAGACAAGTGCAAGCAAAGCACATCTGAAGTAAAATAGATAGAGGGATTTATAGAGGTAAAGACTCAAATCATGTCTTTAATTAATGCAATTTTGGAATGAGTACCAAAAGCAAATCTGGTGTAGAGGGTAGATGAAATTAGTACGGGGAAGCAGGCCACAATAGTTCCCATTTATCCACGGGCAGTTGAAACACAAAGAGAGGATTTTCATGCATCCCTGCAACAATTTGAAACCATTACACTAGACATTAATGAGTTATCGATGCACACATTGGTGCGACTGTAGAATTTGGTTGTACAAGAATTGGTTGACCAGGAGCAGATCGTCGATGACCACCTACTGAAATCACACAAAATTGAAGTAGTAGTGAAGAAGGATGTTGAAGAGTTGAAGAAGGAGTAGGATAGGTTGATGGTAGAGAAGGCCTATTTGTGGGATGATAGAGCGCATATAGAAAAGGAAGTTTCAGTCACATGTCAAGAAGTTTAAGAGAACATCGAAGACATGGATGTTGAGATAAAATCACAGAAGCTCGGTGAGGTGATTACAACATTCAAGTGCAACATTGAAGAACTGAACGCACTGGATAAGGATGCATAATGAAAAAATGTTATTAAATACTTGGTGACACAACAAGAATAGATGGAGAAAGAGGCTAAACTGGTTACGGATGTGACTACACAATTTTAGGGAAGTATAGTCGAGGATGAGCAATTGGAGCATCTCAACACATAGCTAAGGGAAGTAGAGGGGTATTTGTCTACATTGAGGACATAGCTTAGAGAGATTCCTCCAATTTTGTAGCTAACCAAAGTGACATCACTAAAGGAATTACAGTAGCGGATCACAAAGGAAAGGGAGAGTTAGCAGAGGTGCACAACAGAGTTGGAATAATTTCAAGATATTGGTGCACAACTATCATTGAAAGTGGTTACTGCGATTCAAGTAGTTCAGGATGGAAAAATAAATGTCAATGCAAATATTGTTGAGAATCCACTGGAGAGAGAAGTTATAGAGTGCATAGAAATCCTTGATAAGGTAAAAGAGAAAGTGAAAGAGGTCACCTAGCAGTATGAGGTCTTCAAGGTTAAGATCATTGACTACACTATTTCCAGCTGATGTGGCTTGAGGGAGAGCCACAAGATTGTGTTAGGGGCCTATTGATAGGAATTTTTTAGGATAATTAGTTGCGCAACACCGAGGATGATGCGCAAGGAGAAATATGGCGCGCAAGGAGGATTGGTCATATTTTGTAGATTTTGGTCAAACTTTGTAGATTTTGGTCATTACTTTGTAGTTTTTGGTCGAATTAGTTAGGAATTTGATCTAAGTGGACCATGTTGTAAAAGGTACAATCATATATTTTGTATTATAATGTTTCTTTCTGAATGATGCGATGTTTTCTTGTTTTAAGTTATGTTATGATGGGAAATATGTTCATAAGTAATTATCTTGTTGCGATATGAATGTTTAATGTGTTTCTAAGATTGATGATATGGATCTATGATCAATGAACCAATGCTTGGATCTGTAAAGTGATGATGCGATAGTTGAACAATATATGCACAAACCCTCCTTCTTAGTGCAGAAATGTGGTTTCGACAGTTCTCTCTTGGACACCTCGGGTGCTACCTCATCTACTTTATAGGTGTTACTAGACAAGGTAAGGCCTATCTGGGCTAGTGCTCAAGGAGAACAATGAGTTAAGGCTTTTGAAAGAGAGTGAACCCCTTTCAACAAATGGGTGTGAACAGATTTGTTCTAATGAGATGGGAAGAACTAGCGATGTGAGAGATTATGAAGATAAGGGTCCCTAGGACTCATAATTTAATCAAAGGGGGAGTCAACTAGACTCCCCTTCCCATTATTGATGAAGGAGTTAGTGGGAATATTGGTGCATCAGAACTAGTGTTCATGGTAAGAATTCTTTGAAGTTTACTATGGGATATATACTTACCACCTATATTAAGTCTAAGCCTCTTTATATGGAGAGGATATAAAGGATCACTAGGTAGTAAACCTGCTAAGTGATGAGAATGATGGAGAGTCGAATATTGATCCATGATGACTCCAAAAAAAAATTATCAGACAATAACGATCCCTAAGGACAGCTAAGGAGTAAAGAGCACACTCCTAGAGAAGATAATCCAAATGCACACAAATAAGAGATATGGATAAGTGAGATCCCGATATATAGTAGGTATGTATCATCGAGCAGTATAATGAGACTGCCTCACTACAAGCAGAGGTGTGATGCCATTTATAGAGGCCCTCAGACTTCATGACACAATTCCAGTGTGATTTCTGACCCCTATGTGACTAGGACACTCACAAAATAACCCCTTTAAGTATCCCTTATGATAGCTAGTAAAATAAACTAAGGTCACCTCGTATAACCAATTCTAACGAGGAAAAATGTAGGAGAGATCCAGTGTATGGGCACGGTAATTAATTCCAAATATCAAGAAGCACTAAAGTACCTCAAGAACCCCCATATATGAATAGAAACCTGGTTATATCTTCAATGCTAATAGAAGGTATTAGAGGTCTATCTCTGAAACCAATGTTCATGATGCCTTGTTCTTGAATCCCTTTTCATAGGAGCTTCATTACACCAAATATTTATCCACTCCTTAGATAGACACCTAGCGGTTTTAGTTTTATAGTATTGGAGAAGTTTAATCACACAATCTTATTCCAAGACTCTAAAACCTATGTTTGTTTGTGCACCCTAGAAAATGGAATATTTTGAATCAATTTTAAAGTTAAGTGTTAATTTTATTTGGATATTACTTGCTCAAAAGTATAACGGTCATGCAACTAATTATGTTTGTGAATTAGTGAGAATACAAAATCATACATAAAAACATTGCTAAGTACAAGACTTGTTTTCCAAATGAAAATGGTATGCTATTAATTGAAATGCACAAAAATGGTCTCTTTTATTTCAAATGCAAATGAAATCTATTCAATATGATTCCTAGACTAAATACATTCCAATAAAAACTACTAAGGAAAGTGCTCTAATAATTGAAAATGCAAACGTGCAAATGAATATGAAAAATGCAAGTATGCAAGTGAATGTGCAAAAATGCAAATATTTTTGTATTTTTAGGATAACTGAATGAAAATGCATAAATGAACCATGAATTTATTAAACCATGTGGAAATTACAAGAAGACAATCCCAACAAGACAGTAAGAATCCATGACTCACATACTATAATAACGACTAATAATGAAAAAATGACAAGACCATTTTTTTCTAAAAACTAAGGAAAAGAGAGTTTCCAATCACTATAAAGGCTATAAACATACAACACAGTGACCCAAGAAGACTCAACAACACTCAAAATTTACCCAACACTCAATTCAACCAAGAAACTAGATAAAAATTGAAATGTATGTGATTGTAAGGAAAATGACAACAAATGTGTGTGAGTTAGACATAGTTAGCCTACGAGTACACACAACTTTCAAAACTATGACTCATGTATATTGAAAAAAGGGGATAAAAAATGATATCGAGGCCACACTACTCAAAGAAACTGTCAACCACTTACTTACAAGATACCTGTGACAGAGAAAATCAAATAAGCATAGAATAATAAGAGAGAAAATGCACCCAAACACCCTAAAATAAGGAGACTCTTCCTAGCGGAGTCACCAATTTTGTTACGAAGAAAATTTTCCTATGGCTTGTGGTATACCATAATAGATAGAGTGACACTAGAAATAAACTCCATTCTCAAGGATGCTATATAAAGGTAGAATGCTAGCGACAAAAGGATAGGTCTCGTACCTCAACCAAATGTTCAAAGAATACCATCATTGAATTCGGGATCTAATGCTCTTCACCTACAAATTGTACTCAACAACAAAAAGGGTGTCCAAGAATATATAATATGTATATCAAATGTTAGCATCTAATCTAACCTAATACATTCAACATGTATAAAGAAAATATATCCACAGAAATTAAAATAAACATTAAACATGAATTGGAGGTGAAAAGAGTATTTCTATTACTATGAAGAACATAAGTACAAAGTGACAACCTTATATTGGAGACTCATTGAAACTGAGAACTAATTTCCTCCTCCTGGGCCTCCACAAATTCAATCCTCAATGCAATCAAAATCTCACAAGTATAAAGATTAATCGGGTTCCTCCTCTACAAGATAAGGAAAGCTCAAGACATGAACATAAAAGGTTCAATCCAACAAAGTTAAAGGAATGAAAACTGAAGGTAATAGCAACATGGAAATATTTCACTACAGTTTACTTACTCTCAAAGTTTCTCTTCCTTCAATGCATCACAATATCTCAATATATAGCCCTCAAATGGGAGATGGAGGGTCAAATTCAAGCATTTCCCAACATATGGAAGGCCAAGGATCATAACCACTATGAATTGGAAAGGGAAACTTGGAATAATTTTATTTTAGAGCACAAAAGCCAGTGTACATGGGTCATAATGGAGCAATATGTGCATACATAGGTTGTAGAACTATTGACCTATGTGTATTAACAAAAATGTGTTTTTAATGGTTTTGACTGAGCATCAGGGATATATTACGTCTGTAGAGGGATGAGGTAGGTCATTAGGGAATTTTACATAGGTGTGGAAAATCATACTATAATAGATGAACCCTAATGTGTGAGGTCAAAGGGATAACCACGATGGCTGAAATTCATTATCAATCCCAAAAGTGGAGTAGTGGAGACTGAAGCACAAGAACTAACCACTCATCAGAATATTACAATATTGAATTTGAATACAAGATTGTGGATCTGAAGTATATCAGAGTCCCAGGTACATATACATATAATGGTCATGAATATGTAATACATGATAGACATATGCCATTAGTGGTCACAACCACATACAATATAGAACAAAGTATAGTATCCACACTAAGTGAAGATATCTAGTGCATACTAGAGTAAAACTTGCTTGAGAATCAAAACTAAGGTCCCATAAGTACTATCATGATCAAAAGTAGTAGCATATATGATAATTCCACCACAGTATTAGGTATTCTATGCAAACCATCAATGGTACATGTCCCGTCACATGAATAAAGGTATTGGAATTAAACATGATGAAACATCGTCTGATAACTGGTCATTAAATTATATCATTAACAGATGTGACACAACCCACCAATGATGAAAATAAGTGTCAAGGTACCGAGTACTTTCAACTAGTGTGAATAAATGTAATGAGGTTTAGCACTTGAAGAATTCATCGATAAGGATACATTGATGTATTCCCTACTATTGATCATGAAAGAACCTGCCACTAATGACTGGAAGTCTCAAGGTACTCATGTGATTCTAGATACCAATTCCAAAATAGATGATTTGAATTCGATGGAATAAGATCCACTAGAATGAGGAAATTAGGGAATCCATTATTAACCAACATGAGGTATGCAACTAGGTTTAATGATTTAGAAGAAATCGAATGAATAGGACATACACAAACCATTGAACATGTGCATCTCTTGCACATGCCATATGCAAGTAGTATACGAAAGAGACCCTCTAAATAGAAGTTTATGATTGAAACCATTGATATAAGTGATGAAAATACCAATGAGGTATAATGGAGTCTAATACATGGCATGAATTCCAATGTGTGAATATATTTATTACCATCGAACATAAGGTAAACCACTCAATCAGTGACCAATGATGAGGTGTCACCTACCAACGATAAAAGTAGGAGTAGGGTTCTAGGTAGGATAACATCTCAATGTGAATATGGAATGTACTCATACCAGGATTTTCGATGTGCAAAGTCAAGATATATGAGGAATTACCAACTCGGCCTATAGATTTCCTTTGAATGAGAGCATGAGGAAGATGGATAAACTTAGGAAAAATTGACTCAATATTGACATTGACACAACTCTACGATGCAAGAGCCATCAACATAGGCTCCATAGGGATTGAAACTTAACCAATGAGAGGAGTAAGATTTGAATAAATTTTTTATCTTCCTAAGGACATACTAAACCCAAACCCATGATGGATAGATGTAAAAGTTGGGGCTTTGTTCAAAGGTGACGTCACTACTTCCAACATAAGGTAATATCATTTTCTTGTCCGTATTTTTATGTTTTTATTTTTTTATTCTTTTTGGTATTTTTCACATTGTGGAAGCTTGAAAAAGAATAAAATATGAATATAGTGCATGTACGAGGAAATGCGTGTTGTGGGAAAGAAAACTAGCTCCAAGAAGTGGAACATACCTATGCTCAATGAAAGGAAACACATGCAAAATAAGGACACTCAGGGGAATTTTTCCCTAGGGGTAACTAAAATCAAGCTACAAAGGATGAATGAAGGATTTGATTAGCTAGACTTGTGATATGAATGGTAAATTTGGATTATAATAATTAAGTAGGGAGTTGACATTAGGCTTAATAAGGAAATAAGATGAATGATATGCAATTACAACTTGACATAAGGGGACTCCCTGTGAGTGATGTCTAGGATAAGAGATGATAAGAAACATGTGGCTCCAATGCAAAGACATAGCAAGACTATAAGGGACTCCCAAAGCTAAGTAGGAGATTCATCATGGGAACCAAATGACAAAATAGGTTATAACTAGGGTACATCGTCAGGAAAGCACTATCACTTAAATTATGACGCTTCTATGAGAATATAGAATGTTTCATGTCGCTAAAAAGTGGGTTTCTTACCAAAGGTTTATGGATCATAGCCATAGGAAATCCAATAATGCAAGTAGAGTGAAATCCTATCCTATATGTCAATAATGATATATTCCTTCTGGAGGAACAAATGTGCTATGAAATGGTAGTCTCCATTACGAATCATAGAATCTGCTTCAAAAATCCCTCACACTATAACATTAGTCCTAGAAGTATGGTTAAAACCTATGTAAAGTGGGTAGAAGAGATGAAACTCTACCAAAATATATACAATAGTGTACATGGTACCAACTTAAGCTGGAGGCTCAAGCATAGGTCATTGAGTGCAGGGGAGGAAACTGAAGTATTGCCTCAACCATTAAGGGGTTGACTATGGTTCACTTCTTAGTAACAATAAATATCAATAGGAATTTTCCTATTTCAAACACAAACCAAAAGTGGGTTGAATGATCCACTCTATTGAGAGAGTGAGTGACAAGGTAGTCAAGAGAATACATTACTTTAATGGTAGGTACCTACTATGGATTCACTGGGATACTAGGAGAAATATTCTCCATGTTACCTTCGGAATATATACCATTCGTATTTAACAGGACCACGGGGTGACAACCTTTCTCGCTTAAGGTTGATTGAAACTCATCATGCTTAATCCTTTCAAGCTCTAGGAAGAAATAAGATTTATGATGCATGTCTTCCCAAGGCCTTTCGGGATCATTCATGGCCTCAATCATAGCTTCATATGAAGGAATAGTAGCATTGAGGAAATCATGTGAGCATGATAAGTTAACCTCTCAAGTGGGAAAGAGCATGAGATCCTCCTCCATCATCCCTGAAGAGGAAGGATAATGGTATGCAGGGAATTATACTAAGGATTGATAATCAATATCAACTACAAGCAACAACATGTATGCTCCTATGTGTAGATTCCCTTCACACAATTTAATCAGAGAAGGGAGAGTCCAGGGATCATTCAAATATGAACTGTGAAACAAAACCAAACTCAACTATGAAAAGGAATCATCGAAAGTGGAAACAATAGAAAATATTAGTGTCAAGAAGTCAAATGTTCCCATGAGAGAAGGGTACATACCAACTCCAACATTCTTGGTTTCCAACTGAGAATTTTATATTAACGAGATCATATGTCTCAATAATGCACATGAAATAGAATTAGTAAATGATACCTATTTGACTTCAAAAATTATTCCTTCATGAGGAAAGCATACTATGTGAAACATAGGCGATACTTTTTCCTTCATAGCTTCAATCCAATTTTGACCTAGGAAAATATTGTAGTCAATGGGTGCATCAACTACCTCAACCTTGACGGGCATAGAATTCCCCCCCAATTGGACCTAAAGAGAAGGACTAATTCCATAGTCTAAACAAACACCCATAAAATGAAATAACCATATTCATCGACTGAGACAATTAAAGAGATCCAAGGTCCTTCCAAAAAGACAAAGACATCACTGAGGTCAAATCACCTTCATCAACAATTGTACCTTTGATGGTATTATTAAGAAACTCCACATGAACTTGGAAATCCATGTTGTAATGAAAGCAAGGATGAACATATGTGGTGTCAAAATTGAGAACACTAGGTCCACTTAAATCAAGAGCTCCCAAGGAAGATAACAAGGAATTCCTCTATGTAGCACACTTATAGAACACCTATAAATCCTACATAACACATGGTGTTTGGATTAGATCCTTAATGATGGAATAGTTCTGGGTGGCTCTAGCATTAGGAGTGTGAGTTGAGCACTTAAGGACTCATTTTGGAACATGAATTATAGACTCAGGATTATGATTTTGCGAGTGGGTCTCTAGAGGTGGAGACTCTTTCCCCATGTAGTAGGTTGTGAGGGACCATAATCACATGAATGAGTAGAAACACTAATCGATGACTAAAGAATATTGATGCATGCATGACCACCATCATGGATAATAGGGATTTGATTCCCACCAGAACCCTTTGTGAGATCTTTGTTGACCAAAATATTTTGGTTTAGATCTCGTCATCGAAAAATTCCTCTTCCCATTCTAGAATCTTCCCTATCCACTTTTGGAACAATTGACTTGGAACAATATCAGAAATAGAGAGAGGATTATGAAAACCCAGAGTGCTACTCTAGGACAAATATTTAAATTCACAAAATTCTACCACTGGAGCTGCACAAATCACAAAAACAACAAGGAAGAGATACACTACACTAGGTACAAAATCCTTACTGACCAATTTTTGGGAAATAAAATCCTCGGGGAGAGAGCCACCCCCACCATGGGCCATGTGACTGATGGGATAGTCATATTGACATAGTCCTTGAAAGATGGGAGGAAAACTCAATTAAGAAATTAAAGAATGGCTTCAACATAGAATAATCTTACATTTTGCACCAGAATTGGTTGGATAATATAGTTTATCAAAACAGTAATAATATTAATTAATTAATTAATATTTATTATTATTCAAGAAAAAAATGAAGACATTATATAAGACATTTTTCCACCCCTCATAAGCCAAAATAATGTCTAAGTACACACCTCCACATACAAGGATCAAGACCATGGCTGAATTAAAAGACCAAATTGAGAAATTGGAGAAGGACATCAAGGCCCTCGTCGCTAACCAAAAAATATTAAGGACGAAATGAAAAATAACAATATAGTGCTTAAGAAAGAAATCAAAGATGAATTTATTTTGGTACTGGAAAGAAGGCTAGATGAAAAATTGGACACCATGAACGAGAAACAAAAATACTTAGATGAAAAAATGAGTACCATAACTAAATCCATAAACACCATAACACAGGACTTGAGCACCATAGCATAGAACCATAATACATTAGTGGAGGTGTTACAAAAACTAATGCCTAGTACAGACCATGTCAGCAATCTATACATGTTAGATGCCTCATTCCACATTTCCACATAAGAAACACTAACCAAGAATCAAGAAGATTTTCAAAAAGAAAGAAAGATTAACAATGTTACACTTAAACAAGAGATATAAACACAAGTACTTCCAAATTTGGAGGAATGATTAAATAACAAAATGTACGCTATTAGTAAGATAGTAGGGAAGGAAAAGGCTAAAAATCACTGCAAACAACGAAGAAGTTCAATTATGTTGGTTGCATCGTCCAATATCTCTTAGCGACCATCAAACTATAAAGAAAAAGGAAACTAGTATCATCCTTACATATTGTACCCACCTAAGGAAAAACAAAGTTTCCAAAATACAATGGAAGTGAAGACTAATATGTTTCCTGGTTAAACAAAGCAGGAGAGTAATTGAAAATCTATAATATTTAATTTGATGAGGAGAAGGTGAAATATGTGTCAATGCATATGGGAGGGTACGCCTATAATTGGTACTTATGGTGGAAGAGAGACAATTTTTAGTACACCTTGAACTTGTTAAAAAATTATTTTTTTAATAGGTTTCAAGGAATCAAAGAAGATGAATTTTCAATGTACTTACTAGATTACAATGGGTTAGAAGCATTGAGGAATTCACACATCAGTGGGAATCCCTATCAACACGAGTATTTGGGTTGTCTGACAAACAAAGACTCGAAACCTATTTAGGAGGTCTTAAACCATACCTCCAAAAAGAATTAAATATGAATGACATACCTAACGTAGAAGTCACACGACATAAAGAAAAAGATGCAGAACGCAAATTGGGAGGAATAAAAACAAGAGATGATAACCATTATTGACAAGAAAAATAAACACAATGTAGGTATTGTGAAAATAATTGGTCACCCACTCATCAATGCCACAAACCTCAATCATATGCCTATCATGAAATTGAAAATAGGTCGAAAACATCTAACAATTACTCTGATAAAAAAAGAAAAATAAAAACACATGTCATCGATGCGCTGAGGACTGGACCCCAGGCCATAAATGTTGGAACAATCAGACAATACAGTGCATGATCATCAATGGAAAGGAAGTGCAATTCTCTACAAAGAAGTCTCGTTTGGTTCTAATACCAACTCAAAATCAGAATGAAGGATGACATTGGAAAAATAAAGCTTTGAGGACAAAGATTTCCCAAGGGGAAGGCAATATTGTGAATATTTAAATGATATTATTATTTATAAATAAATAGGTTATTAGTTACTAAGGTGAAAGGGTGTAACCCTTCACTATGCATGCTCAAGCCTTATAAAGGCAAGCCTCATTGTAATATTTTGTCATCATCTATCAATATATTATTATTTCATTATTAATCATGGAATTCAAACTCCCTTCTTAGTTGTCCAATCAAATATGGTTGTGCCATCCTCCATCGAAACTCTTGCACCCTAAGCCACTTAAACTTGTGTAAGTAAAGGGTGAAAACATGAAGTTGGGAAACAATTTTGCTTGTTTTTTGACAAAACAAACTGCAAAATTTTATGTTTTTTCAACTTCAGCCCCTTCAAAATGAAATCTCCATTAGGAATTTCACCTTGAAGTAAACATACAATTTTTATAGAATTGAATTAGCTACATACCCATATTTAAAAAAATAAAATATTATCAACATATAGTGGGGAAAATTTGATGGGCACCAACGACATATATTTAAACTTTTAAGTATGAATAATGAGTGACCTGTGTGCCCAAAATTTTTATTAGAGATACTTATTCATTTTAGTGAAATAAAATTTATACTCATAATCTACACAGATTGAACTTGTGCATGGACTATATTTTGAGGTTTTTTGGACTTCGGAACTATTTTTTATTATTTATCAAAACAACATAAGTTCAGAAAATGGTGCATTATTGACACATGTTGGTGAGATTCAATTTTTTTGTTAGTGTGACACTTATTGGAAAAACTAAAAGTACCCTTTTGAAGAGGACAAGTCAATTATGATCTCTATGAAGATTTCAAAAATTTTAGTGTTTTCTTTGTTATGATATTGAATTTTCATTTCGGGTGATTTTTCAGAACAAAAAAATTCTTAAGGGATAAGGTTTAGAAAAAAATTATTAATAAATAGAAATTCAAATTGAAATGAAACAATTTTTATATCATTGGAAACTAGATTCAGAGATGAATCCATTGCTACCAAGTCTGAAAAATAATCTTTAAAATTTGTAGGGGTTTGGGCTTGCTGAAGTTGCAGGTTCCAGAAAGATGCCATATATTTTTGTAGGTTTTGTTGACCATGAACTCTCGGCTGAAAAAATATCTCCAAACTCTCGGCCGAGAGTTCAGTTCAAACTCTCATCCGAGAGTTTTTTTTAAAATACAACACGGTTATTGGATCAAACTCTCGCCCTAGAGTTTTATTAAACTCTAGGCCGAGAGTTTAAACTCTCACAAACTCTCGACCTAGAGTTTGAAGTTGATTTTTTTCGCATTTTCATCCGCGCGACCTCTTTTTTTCACTCCGTTTGTCATACAAATGTTTCCCAACTTCGTGTTTTCTCCCTAAATTATATATTGTGAATTTGAATTGTGTAGCTAGTCATTTAGAAATGCAATTAAATTATCTATGGCCATTTTGAAATTGTTATAATCCATAAATCATATTTGTCTACTTGTTTTGATGCTTTTATTCACTTCCATCCTTAGGAGATCAATCCCTTTGTATAATTGTCCACTATATATATATATGACGGGAAAATATTAGAACATGAGAAGGATTTAAATAATTAGCATGGCTATTGAGTAGTTGTTTTCCTTTTAATGATTTTTTAATTATGAAAAGTCACCATATTATTAAGATATCATTAAATTTGGAGATGGAGTGATTTACCCAAATTTCATAGGATGAAAGTTTTTACTCTAAACATCACCAAAATTTTCCAAACACCATATAAAATTCTGACAAGTTCAAAAAGTTTTACAAAAATATCACCAAACATTTTATGTTTGGAAATTTAAGAATTAGTAAGGTTCACAAGGTCTCTACACTTTAAAAAAATTATGTATCCTTAAAAATTTTCCTGTGGATATGCCTTTATCAGTTAATACTTATTAAGTTTTGCATGTCTATAGTTACTACCCTCGATAGGAAAAGGAAAAAATAAAAACAAACAAACAAAAAATACAAAGGAGAAAAAATGAATTTCAAACATATTATCTCATAGAAAACCTATGCTATCCATGTAGATTTGAAGTGTAATAGAAACACAGTTAGAATTGTAAATAAAATAGGGATGTGTAGTGAAGGAAATAAGTGTAGGTGGATTTGGAAAGCCTTTTATTATGTATAGATCACATCAAATCAGATGAGACAATGAGTTACTATATGTGTCTTTCCTATCCTCATAGAACTACTTATGTAAAACCTACATATAGTCCCCATAAAAACCATAGAATATTATTACTTTTCCATATTCATCCTAATAAGATTTCTACTATATTTCATTAGGAATGGATGTGTGGTGGAGGAATAGGAATGGGACAACAATAAAAATAAATATACAAAAATATGTCTTAGTATGTCTACTCTGAAAATTTTTCATATCGTTGATTCTATAAGAAACTTAAAATTCAATAAATCACAGGGAATAATGAATTTATATTAATAATCTAACCATAAATTTCAGGCTACTAAAATGGTGCTTATATTTTTGGGAATACTTTACTACCCTACACTTGACTCTAGGACTTGTTTCTTTTTTCTTATTTGTTCTCTTGTCATTTTGCCTTCAATAGTCAATATTTTCTTTGCTAATTTCTCCATGTTTTTCCTCAATATTGGATTATCAAAATCAATCTATTTTTTTCTTTGAGAATGATTTCAAAATCATTCCTTCCTTACAATCTATCAAAGTCAACATTAACATGGGTAGTGTGTCCTTTGGTTAGATTCTTAGTCTTACTTATGGGGGATGTTGTTTTGGTTGTTGCTTCAACTAAAAATGAGATCATTGTTAGAATAGTAATACAACCCCTTAGTACCTTATTCTAAGTCCCTAATCAATTTTATTTCATTTTGTGCATTATTGCACTATGGTTTGCACTTAGGGTCCTTAGTTTGACCAATAACTAGTTAATTTGGGGCATTCACACCCACATGACCACTCTAGATCAGTTAACCATCCACATGTGCACCCTCATCATTTCTGGTATGCTCCCATTCATTGAATGTTTATATTTTGGTTAACTAGGAGTGCTAGAGGTGGATTTTGTCCAATTTTGGACGGATTTGGCGCATTTAATGCCACATAGAGCCTCTAACCAACCTAGTTTTGCACACCCACACATGAAAAAGTGTTATTATTTCTCCATGTCACCTAAACCACGTCCACACAACAATTCATGGCACATTTGGGCTGATTTGGAGCATGTTTGGCCCACCTAGGGGGGGATTGAGGCCAATTTGACCAAATTTACTTGTACAGTCACTTTGGGCTTCCTAATCCTCACAAAACAATTTAGATGTAATATAAACCTATTACTAACATGTTTTAATGTTATAAAGTCAAATAATAACCCGTTTCAGTTCACATTGCAAGTGTAAATTATTTCTCTTTTAATGGTTTTTTGTTGGTTTTGCATCAAATTCGATTTGTGAGATTCTCTAAGGATTATAGATATTGTTTTAGATCATAATTATCACATGGTATCAGATATGAGTGGATTTTAGTGAGTTGCATATCAATCTTGAACGTTTTGAGCTGTTTTTTTAGAGAAATTATAGATAAAATTGACTAGTTTTTGCAAGACATTTGTCAATTTCCTCACCATTAGCGCAGGCAGAAATGGAAGCTTCCCAAATATTGCTAACAAATTTCAATTTCTTTTATTGGAAGGAAGATATGGTTATTCAATTGAGATCCAAGGGTCTCTACAAAGTTATCATGGGCACATAGGTGGAGCCAAACTCTGGTATAGAGAAAGCCAAGTACTTCAATAGATTTAATGAAGCATATGGATTGTTATTCCTAAGTATCTCAATAGATATTTTGTTCCACATATATAGTTTAACAACCCTAAATGAAGTCTGGGTAAAACTAGAGACACTCTTTGGAAAAACTGATGAACTAAGAGGACACCACCTTGAGAATGAGCTCATCTGCCTGAGACCAGTGCACTTTGACACTATCCAGGACGTATTCACCAAGTTTAAGTCACTTTTGTTGCATATAAAGAAATGTGGGATTGATAAGAAAGAGGACCAGTTGATATTGTCTGTCCTTTCGAAGTTGGGGTGAGAATTCTTAGTCTTTGTCAGCACATTTCATTCTGGCAAGTTAACATTTTGAAACTGGAAAATGCCAAGCCTAGCTTGCTTCATGGAGTCCCTCACCCAAAATAAAGACAAGATATTCCAAAAGGGTACCATAAAGGCTAAGGATCAAGCCTTGGCCATGGGAGTTTCAAATGCCTCCAAGGAAAAGTCCAAGGCAAATAATTCGAAGCTTCTAGAGAAGAGGAAATCAGGAAAACTCAAATCCGGTGATGGGGGTTCGAATCCTCCCAAGGATAAGGACAAGAAATGGAAAGAGAATACCAAATGCATATATTTCCATAAGGGATGGAATCCAGAGAGCTCATTCATGAAGAAAATCATTGACCGTATGGCGCAACTGCTAGAGAAGAACAACATCACTGTCCTAGATAGCACAAGGAAGAAAGATGGCACCTCCAGTTCAAACAACAAGGAGAAATGTTATTATTTGGTAGAAGGTACCTCTAGTTCCTCATATTTCATCATTGATTCGGGGGCTTCTAGACACATGGTAGCCATAAGAGAGCTCTTCTCCTCCATGCATTCAAATGCTGGTCCAACAATTGGAATGGGGATAACTCTAAAATCCATACCAAGGGAATTGGTAGGATTGATTTAGAGCATGGTTACTTCAGTGATGTGTTGTATGTACCAAACATTCCAAAAAATTTGTTGTCAGTCTATCAAATGGCCAATACAGGAGAAGCAAAGACAACGACCTTAACTCCAGACTTGGTAGAGATTGCAAAAATCTCATCAAACAAAGTTGTTGCAATTGGGTATGCAGACCACCATGAGAGGATGTACATTTTTTTGAATTTCCTCCCTACTTCTAATGAACACTATCTCCTCTCATATGCCAATGATACTTACAAGCTATGGCATGAGAGGTTTAGTCACATGAACTATAAGTACCTCCAAGCAATACACAAAGATGAGATGGTGGAAGGACTTCCATAGATCAAATCATCAAATGGAGCTTGCATTAGATGTGTAGTTGGGAAGCATACAAATCAAATCTATGAGAAGGGATGGCAAGGAGAGACACACAACCACTTGGTTTGGTACATTCAAATCTTATTGGTCCTCTTCCCACTCCATCCTATGATGGATCTAGGTATCTGCTGGGCTCTAGAATTTTTTTTATAATGATGTTATTTACATTAATTTCCTGGGCTATTTACTGAAATATAATACATCTATCTTTAATTTGTCTATCTTTTACTATGTTTTCATCAATTATAACTTATAAATATAAAATACGTTTAATTGATCATTTTTTATGTGTTATTGCATTTAGTGCGCATTTCGGTACTCCATTTGACCCTTTACCCAACCCTGAGTTCCACACTAGGTTTGATGACATGTTCCTTATTGGTTCCCTATGTTTTGCTTGTCTATCTTCTACTCTTTTTAATTCCATTTTTTGATAGTCCTATTGATCCTACATGAACAAATCAAAACCATGACTCTATGATGAAATTTGGAATATTTTAAACGTTAAAAAATAGAATAATCATCATTTTCAAACTATTAATAAATTTGTTTACATTAAAAACTTTAATAGTTTAAAAAGAGTTAAAACTTTAAAACCATAAAACATGAAACCAAACAATATATATCATTAATGTTCCACTCACACTTTAATTCCTTTTAAGAAAAATAAAAATAATATAATAATAAAAATCCTTAAAAAACCAGTGGATTGGAAACATAGTCACGTTTTCTTTAAAACTTTGAATATGATATTAAACCATATATATTATGCATGCGTTGACCATAAAACAATCCACTTCACATTATTTTAAACATATGATTCCTTTTTTTCTATGGATTAATACATTGTAAATATCTTATCAAGCCCGTCAGTTAACTCACGCACAGGAAATAGACTCATGCATCGTGAATTCAACGCATGAGAGAATGGCGGGCACAATCATGCCGAGGAAGGAAATAACTCAATCAAAATCAATAAGTGAGCACCTAGAATTTAATATTGCAGACAACCTTGGCATCAATTCATCCCATAGATCATATTTGAGAAGTTACAGGTCATTCAGATCTTCATTTGGATTCAGATGCTCACCCAAACTGCCATATTGCACCTTGGTTTTAGTGCACATGGAATCATATCTCGCCAAATGATTTAATGGGTTTTAATAATGTCCATCCATATAAAAAATCCCAAATTTGTTTTTCCAAAATCGCAACCACCTAAGAGTTATAGAAGGGGCATTTTGCTGATTTGTTCTAGATTGCGTTCTCTGGGTTGGCCATTTTTTGAGTTCGTTTCAGATCATCAACGGGGTTGTTCTTTGTGTTTTATGGCACTCTATTATTAGATAGTTCAACCACTTAAACGTTCAACCTGATATCCATTGTAAACAATATAAAAAGATGCCATGGGTTGTAAAAGGGGAGGAGAAAAAATGTTTGTAAACTTTGTTTCTGATATTAATGTAAAAACTCTACCGAGTTGTTAATTTTGTTTCCAGTTTAGTGTGGAACATCCTATGTTCTTGAGAAGGGCCCCTTAGAAACAACGAAATTCCTTGTTCATACAATTTGTTTTTGCTTATTTTGGGCAAATAAGCCATTTAGTTTTTGTACGTATATAGTTTGTTTCCTGTAGATAATGTTTTGATGTTGATAAATTGTAATTTTCTTGTGTTTTTTATGTGATTTATGCCTTCAGAATTAATACGGCTTGTCATTCACATTTTTGTTTAGTTTGTCTCTCATCCTTCCATTCGCATTATTCGATCATACTTCATTCCAGTCTGTCTTTCAGCCTTTAATTCGAACTTATACACAATTTTACAGAATTTTCATTCATTTCCATAATTTCTAGTATTATGTTTTGTGTAGAAATAATTAGCTAGGGTATAGGTTAACTTTATAGCATTTCATGACATTCTGTAGCTAGTTGGGATTTGAATCTACCTCCAACAATTCCTATTTAGTTCTTTATTAACACAGATTAATTATCTCATTTTTAATGATGATGAAATCCATTTATATTCAACATATATTTTATTGTTTGAGTGAGAAATAGTTCTGGTTTGAATAGAAGAAACATAGTTTTATTTTGGTTTATGATTTAGGTAGTTTATGAATTACTTTCATTTGTTTTCATGCCTAAAACCTAGATTAGCTTAAGTTTGTTTAAAATACTGTCATGGAATTTGTTGAATATCAGTTTGTCTCATTTCTGAAATAGGTTCAACATTCCATTTTCAATTTTCATTCGAGTTCATAATCAATCTTTCATTTTCAATTACACTGCATTTCATTGTCTTAGGCTTTGTTAGTTTCATTTCTTCAAGTTATTTCATTTCAGTAGATGTAAAAGATTAGTACTTAGTTTCAAATTCAAGCTTAATAGGTTCATTTAGATTTCAAAGATGTATTGGTTTACAATATTTTAAAATTTGATGCTAAAAGTTCACATAACCTAGTTTAGTGTAAGTTTACTTTTCAAGTTATAAATTAGTTGCATTATCTTTTTTATGATTGGTTAAGATTCCTTAGTTTATGGTATAGTTTGCTGAAGAGGTAGAGTAGAATTATTTTGTTTTTCTGCTGTAGGTTTGCTTACAGATTGAATGTATTTCCAACTATTGTTTTGTACTTAGTTTTAGATTTGATTATAAAGCTCCAAGATTATTTTGCTTTGATTAGTCTATTGTTTTGCAATGCATTTATTTATGCTTGGTATTAAGAATAGTGTTTTTTCTTTTCTCTTGTGAATTCGTAGTTAATTAGTTAGATTAAATTACATAGATCAAAGTAGTTAGTTTTCTTGTATAAAAATAGCATAGTTTTTTTATTCAAAGTAATTGGTTTAAAAGTTACATATCTTAGATCCTTAGTAGTCAGCTACAATTGAATTCTTAGATAGATTTTTCATTCTACACAAATAGAATAGATTTCCAATTCATAGAATAGATTCATAGTTTTCTTAAAGTGGTTGTTCTTCCGTTAGTTAGTTGTTTTTAGGACAACCATTTCTTTCCTAGAATAGTAGTTTCTTTTATTGAAATTAGGCTAGGGTAGTTTAAGCCTTCAATTATGCACATATAGTGTTTGCATATCATAAGCTACCTTCCTGAGTTGACAATTAAGTGTTGAATTAGATAGAGAATATATTTTCACCAATAGTATGTACTCACATTTATTGATGACTACTCAATATTATGTTGGGTGTACTTCCTTAAATCAAAGTCTGACGTTTTTGAGCAATTGAAGAATTGGAAGGCATTGATAGAGAATCGAAGTGGGAATTAGATTAATATCCTTAGGAATTGTAATGGGAAGGAGTATTTCAACAAAAAAATGAAGCACCTTTGTGAGGAATGTGGCATCCAAATGCAACATTCAACTCACTACACACCACAAAAAAATGGTGTGGCCAAGAGGAAAAATAGATCTCTCAAGGTGATGTCCACATGCATGATTGAAGCAAGGAATATAAATCCCAAGCTATGGGTTGGGGATATTAATTTTGCAACACATACAAAGCAGATCCTTCCACAAATCATTCAAAGGAAAGACTCCCTATGAGGTATGGTTTGGCCATAAACCAAATGTATCAAATTTCAGGATTTTTGTATTAAGAGCATGGGCTCGAATCCCTTCTGAAAAGAGGAAGGCCTTGCAGCCACAAATCAAGGAATGCATCATGGTTGGGTGTGGTGAGGATACAAAAGGCTACAAACTATTTGAAATTTCCACACTCAAGACATTCATTGAGAGAAGTACACAATTCACAGAGGAACCAATACCATATTTCGAGCTTGCACCGAGGGAATGCTCTTCTCCTCAACAATTTGATGATCTATGTGATGATTCATGCTCTATATTTTCTGATATTCCTGATAATAATATGGATGTATATTACCTTTATATATATGAGTAGGCCCAAGTGAGATGAAAAAATCATACAAGCTTCAAGGGAATTGGCAAGAAATCCACATGAGCCTAGGAAGACTAGATCTCAATCTAACAATGCTTCCTTTGCTAGTGAAAGTGCTCTTTCTGAGCACTATTATATGCTTATTGGATCTGGTCCATAGTCATATCAGCAATATTGTCATGACCCAAGATGGAAAAAAATAATGGAATATGAATTCCATTCTCTCCAAGAGAATGGGACACGGGAATTGGTTCCCCTTCCTCCCAAGAGAAAGCTTGTTCAATGCAAGTGGATATTTTGAACCAAAATTGATGCTGATGGTTTAGATGTGAAATAAAAATCCATATTAGTTACTAAGGGCTACTCTCAATTCCATGGTGTGCATTACACCAATACCTTTGCATCGGTTGCAAAGATGGACTCCACAAGACTAGTTCTAGAAATTGCAGCTAGTAAGGTTTGGCAAGTGTACCATATGGATGCCAAGAGTGCATTCTTACATCGTGAGCTACAGGAAGAGATCTACATGCAGAAACCTAAAGTTTTCCAAGAGGATCCTTCACTTTTTTTTAGGTTGAATAAATCACTCTATGGACTCAAGCAAGCCCCCAGGGATTGGTATGCTAAAATGGATGCTTTCTTGCTCTCTATTGGTTTCACTAGATGCAAATCTGAGCCAAATGTATATTTGTAGAAACATGATGGTATTTTGTAGGCTATTTTTCTCTATTTTTATGACCTCTTAATTATATGGAGCTACAACACCTCTATTGGTTCAATCAAGTCATCTCTACATAGTGAATTTTCCATGACCGATTTAGGATTGATAAGACAATTTTTGGGATTGGAAATTGAGAAATATGAAAGGGGCATCATGCTGAGTCAACCAAAGTATGATTCAGAACTGCTAAGTAAGGCATCCAAGTGCCCTTTCCTCTTTGTTATCAAGTTATGTGAATTTGGCAATTCTTCATTGGTAGATTTTACACTCTACATGCAACTAGTTGGTAGCTTGCTCTATATTACACATACAAGACCTGATTTATCTTATGTTGTAAGTGTTGTAGAAAAACATATGCACTATCCACATGAGATCCATTGGAAGGAAGAAAAAATAATTCTTCAGTATGTCAAGGGTAAAAAGAATTTTGGGGTGCATTATTCAGCTAGTGCTTCACTTCAACTAGCTGCATTTTCTGATTTGGATTGGGCTGGAGATCCCACTGACAGAAAAACAAACTTCAGGTTTTTCTTTCATGCTTCTTGAAGGTCTTATTTTATGTTCAAGTAAGAAACAACATACCATATCTCTTTCTTCAGTAGAGGCCGAGTACATGGAAGTAGTCAATGCAACTACACAGTGTGTTTGGTTGCAGTGTATTCTTCGGGAATTTGGTGTCACAATTGATTCTCCTACAAACATTTGGGTGGATAATCAAAGTGACATAAATTTATATACTAATAGATTTCATAGGAAAAGAACAAAAAATATTGAGATCCATATGCTCTACATTCGGGGATTAGTGCATGACAGGGTGATTTCACTGCAGTATTGCCCATCCATCGAGCAAACTGTCGACATTTTCAACAAGACTTTCATAGAGAAGACCTTCACTAATATGATATATTTGCTTTGAGTGAATGATGGGTGGTGATTTTTTCTATTTTTTTCAGGTTTCAGCCCCATGTCCATTCTTGAGGGAATGTTTTTTCCCATTAGGTTTTCCTTGTTTTCCTCACTTCACATGGACAAATAAAATTTCTGAATTATGTAGTGAGGTGACTTGAGCCTTTGTTGCCAAGGCCTCCTTAATTTTATGATCTGTACTAAGTTTTTGGTTAATGGAGTGCATCAAAATAGTAATTCAACCCCTTAGTACCTTATTCTAAGTCCCTAGCCAATTTTATTGCGGTTTGTGCATTACTACACTATAGTTTGGACTTAGGGTGCTTAGTTGGACCAATAACCATATGAATTGGGCCATTTACACCCACATGAGATATCCAGATCAGTAAACCATCTACATGTCCACCCTCATCATTTTTGGTGCACTCCCATTCATTGAATTTTGACAACTTGGTTGACTAGGAGCGGTAGAGGTGGATTTTTTCCAATTTTGGACTGATTTGGTGCATTTAATGCCAACTAGAGCCTCTCACCCACCTATGTTTGCACAAACATGCATGCCAAAGTGTTATTATTGCTCTATGTCACCTCATCCACATCCACATAGTACTTCATGTCCATTTGGGCTGGTTTGGAGCGTGTTTGGCCCACCTAAGGGGGGTTGAGGCCAATTTGGCCAATTTCACTTGTACAGTCACTTTGGGCTTCCGAAGCCTCATGAACCACTTCATATGTAATATAAAACTATTACTAACATGTTTTAATGTTAGACAGTCAAATATCAACCTGTTTCAGTTCACATTGCAAGTGTAAATTGTTTCTCTTTTAATGGTTTTTTTACTGGTTTTGCATCAAATTCGATTTGTGAGTTTTTCTAAGGCTCTTATATCTTGTTGTAGATCATAATTCTCACAATAATAAAACATGTTTCTTATTTCTCCTCTTAAAATTATAATTGTGTCAACCAAGTGATGATTTTATTTAGTGTTCCTCTTCCTACTTTAGGTATTGGGTAAATGGTATTTGACTAAGTATTAATATCAATAAATGCATGCACAAACTATTGATACTAGTCAAATTACTATGTTTTTTCAGCTATTGTGTTTACATACCATAGTTTAGTGTAGTTGAGGCATAACTATATATGAACATTGGGTGAAATTTGTTGACAAAAATTTTGAGGTACACCATATAACTCAAGTTCATATCTTTTTTCCATTTTGATAAAATTATTCTAGTTTTGGGTCCTCAAGCTTCCCTTTTAAGTTTGGTACAAAGAAATGAAATATCCTCGTTATAGGTATATTTGGGGAAGTGAAGGAAACTTTGTTGATTGGTAATACTATATCCATAGAAATACAAAAAAGGATGATGGGTGTCTAATTGCCTTATTGACTTCCTCATATTGTTCATAGTTAACCCTTAACATATTAGCAACATCGTTTTCCCAATTATATATTGTCCCTTATTTCACAATGTATATTATGGCTTAAATCATATGTAATATAACATAAATATAGTGTTACTATAACACATATCCATTTTAGTCTTTGTTCCTAACTTGGTCAATTATCAATCCTTCGAGTTATTTGATATTATCCCTTGAGTAGGTTTCTCAGCCCAATATAGGGATGACTTATTTTACTTTTGATAGTCTTGCGAGCCTCCTAATAAGTTCCCCTATAATCTTAATTTGATCATTCAACCTAGTATTTTCCTTATGGTATTGATTGACAGTATAAAAAATTGCTTCGTCTTAAGTCCCTTGAAATTTATGGCCTATGGTGTACTTAAATATGTCCAAATATTAGCTCTCTCATGCATAAGAGTTCCATATCTCCATTTTCCTCTAACAACACCCCATTTCTTGAAGTTTACCCAAATATTATGCTAGTTCATTTCATCCATTTTTCTATGATGGATTTTACCCATTTTCTCCTCCAATTCAATTGTGAGTTTCTTTTATGGAATCTTCTCATTCTAGGTTCAATGGTTCTAGTTGGAGCTACAAGTGGAACTAACCATATCATATTTCTAGTGATATTATTGGTATTGTCATCCAAATGCATTATGATCTAATCTAGTTTAATTCTATCCCTTCTCCTTAGTTCCTCTAATCTAATATGCAACTTCTATATGTGTGATTTTAGAATCATTTCCCCTCCTATTTATAATTGAATTCATTATGTTAATGCATTGCTCAATTGCATGATGATCAATTCACTAATGTTGCTCATTAAAATCACACATTAAGTGTGTTTCATACACTTAGTAGAAACTATAAATTTGATTAGTCATCTTTTCTCGATCGAATTCTTACAACACGTCAACCCTTGACCAACTACCACTTTCTAACAAGTAAAATCTAATATGACAATGACTTCCCAACTAGTTGAATATATTTCAACTTTTTCTTTCTCTTGTGTTTTCAATAATTATTATATAGGAATCTTACACATATATTTTATCTTTATTTATATATTGTTTCTTCCATTGATTGGGGACTTTTCCAATTTATATTAATGAATTTCTTCACCAATAATTCCTTTTCCTCCTATCTTTATTTATACGTTTTCTTTATTTCTATCAAACCGATGTTGGTTCATTGCTTTGCTGCGATTTTCACCTCATTTCATATATCCTAGTCAACTATCATGACATATTGTTTATCCTACTTCTTCTTATCTCATAATGGTTAGGGATCATATTTAAATTATGAACAGGTGATAGTTATTCTTCCTACTTACCTTATCTACTTCTTATTTCGTACAAAATATCACACTTTCTTAATATATATATATAGAAACAAGAAAGCTTGGTTTTCAAGTAGATTCCTACATAGAAGGGAAATAAGGGTTTTCACAACTAGGACCTCTCTTTCTCTCTGGTACATTTTCAATTAAGCACCATTACTAGCTTATTGAAGAGTTTTCCTTGGAGTGTTCGTATCTATATTGCTCCATTCTCTGTTGTATCTTATATGGAATATGAAGCAAGGGAATTTGTTTGTAATTTTCTAGGTTTTCCTTTAATTCTACTATCATATAAGAGTGCCATGTATGTTAATTTTGATCTTATTTATGTATCTATCATGGCATTCTTTATGTTTTTATTTTTATTTTATATCCCGATGGAGAGAAAATACCATTCTTTCCTCTTTGATATTTTGGATTTGACATAGTCAATCTTATATACTCAATCAATTTTTAGTGCATTTTCTACTATGTTTGCATCAATTCTAAAGTGAAAAGTAACTACTACTTTTTTACCATTGAGCAATTAGAATGGTGTCTTCCTACTATACCTTATACATAGTTCTATATGCCCAAAAGAATGAAATTATATTTAGTCCCAATAATCTCTACAAATGTTGCACATTGTCACTTTTTATAGTTGCTTCCATTTCCTATAATATTCATATTTATTTTCAATTTACTAGTGGCTTCAAGTTGAGGATAGCTTCGATATTTTCCCTGTCGACTATGATATTTTCTTTAAAAATTACATTCCCTCAAAGTATATTGATCTGTGTTGCAAAGATACATGTGTTTACATCCAAGGGGAGGCTACGTTTTTGACATCGTTCAAGCATCATCCAAACCTAGTGGTTGTGGTTCTTCATTAAAATGTCAATATCCATCCATGAAAATAAACTACCATTGTTTTATAAATGTATTTTGGATATAGTTTAAACACTATAATTAAATAGAGAACAAGGACATTCCTCAATCCAAATGGAATTTATCGATAAGAAAATGAGACAAATTACAATACAAACATAGTTTTTACCTGGTCTTCTTTCTCTATGGTTATTTGGTTTCTTTCTCTATGGTTATTTGGTTGTATCTTTAAAATCAATCAATGAAATAATAAAATTCATGACCTGCTACTTTATTAGTGATTTCGTCTTCAAATGGAGTGGAAAATGGATCAGTAACTATTACATTTTCCAACCCTATGAAATCCCCACATATTCCTAGCCTCTTTGGGTAATGTTTCTTTGGTTGCACAACCATAGGAATAGCACACTATAAGTTGTCAATGGGGTGTATAATTCCCTCACTCAACATGTTAAGTCCTATATAATATGACAATACATTTTTATTTTCATATTAGTATAACCCTTATTGGTCGTCGAGAACCGTAATTATAATTATGTAGGCTCTAGAATTGTAAATGTACACTTTATATATATATATATATATATATATATATATATATATGTATGTATGTACATATATATATGTACATATGTATATATGTATATATGTATTAA